>PVJA010016303.1:0-43637 GCA_004027025.1 Myocastor coypus | reverse complement strand
AGTGGCGCAAAACTAGAGGGCTACATGTGTAGCACTGGAGACAAAGCTGTGGGTCTGCAAGGGTAGAAGAGGAAAGCTGTGGAAAGTGGGGTGGGGCATCAGCATGGTCCCCGCATACACTGCTGCGAGTGGCCCAGGTCCCCTGGGTGCTGATCCAGCACATGAGGCCCCAGGAGCAACACTGACACACAGACAGGTGCAGCTGGAGCTGAGCTGCAGCCCCACACAGAGCTGTGTAACCTCAGCACCAAGACGCCCCGCATTCCTCCCACGAAGACCCCGCCTCTCCTTGGCCAGGCAACACCACAAATAGAGTGCATTCGGTTTTATTGGAGCCACCACTGAAAGCTACTGACGAATTTTTGAAGCTTTGCCTGAATGTGCCTAGCAAGAATGTAAACTAGGAGAATTAAAGTAGGAAATGAGCATTTCCATTTGATAAAGATAAAGCAATATCAAAAAGATCACTTTACGATTAGCACAAAGATTCCAGACGAGTCAGTTCCCCAAAGGAAGAGACAGCTCGAAGTCCCTCACAAAAAGCCATTCTGCGCCTTCTCCCCAGATCCACGGCTCTCTTTCCTTTCCACCCAGCCCGCCCAGTCTGCAGCCTCACCAGTCTGCTTCGGGTCCACAGGCTTTTCTCCTGCGCCCTCAGGCTCCAAACACCTCACTTCTGCTGCTCCCCACTTTCAGGCTCCCTGTGGCCCCTCACTGTGAGGTCTGTGGGAGCCCTGCTCTGTCCCAGGGGGTGTGAATCCTCACACTTTGTGCCCCACACACTGCCAGTTGAATAATAATCCCGAGGGCTCAGATTTTAATCCCTGGTCGGGCCTAGTTAGTCTTTCCAAAGCTTAGCAGTGGCTTCCTTTGGCTTCTTTTTCCTCAGCGAGCTTTGAATTCAGGGAGCCCATCCTCCCTGAGGCCCCACTGCAGGCCCCATGGAAGGGAAAGTCTTCTGGTGGCTCCTCAAGAGCCCCAGCGTCCCAGAGAAAGGCCTCTGGGGAGCAGGAGAGGACGCAGCCTCCTCCTCACAGTGCTCTGTGTTTTCTGAACCTGAAGAGCAAGTAGCTCCCCCACCTCCCGCCCTCAGACCAAAGCCTCCTCTTTCATTAGCTGGAAGCGACTGCAATTCCCCAGGCAAAGGAAAAAATCAGAGCTACCTTGAGTGGTCGCCGGAGGGTTACTGGGGCACCCCAGGCAGGTCACCCAGCGACCATGGACAAGGGCAGCCTAGGTGCTCTGTGGCTGAGGGGCGGGGCTGTCCCAGGGCAGGGCCCAGCAGCGCTCAGGTACCTGGGGCTCTCCTGGCCTCATTCCTCCAACAGCGCCTGGGTAGTGCTCTGGCCCCATGGCCACCGGAGGGTACACCCACCCTCCTACCCCTGCGTCGTCCAGCTACCTGCCTGGGGCTCCCACCCCCACTCCGGTAGCGGTGAGCCTGCCCTTCCTGGAGACCTATTTATGTACCTTGACAGGAGGAGTTCGGACACCCTGAGGGACGCTGCAGACCTCCCCGGTGCCATCCTGGCCAGCCGGCACACGCACGCACACGTGCACACACGCATGCGCTCTCACACATGTGCACTAGCACGCGCATGCGCGCTCCCACACACATGCCGCATACCCATTCTCCCGGTGGGCACACGCACGTATCCAGCTTGCACACACTCCCCTCTGGGCTCTCACCCAGGGCTATCCACCAGGGCCCCAGCACACCCCAAGGCAGGGCCTGTCCTAGCCAAAGGGCAGGAAAGGGCACAGTACGACGGATGCACCTGGAACCCACAACGCCCAACGCCCATGTGCTGCTGGTTTCTGCAGAGAATCCCCTGGGCAGCTCAGCGAGGCCTCTCTGCACCCTCAGAGCCCAGCTGTGCCGTGCCAGGCTCCGGCACCTGCACCTGCACCTGCCTCCCACAGACCACTTCTTGTCATGTCCGGGGAGCGCAATCTCCCTAGTAATTGGGAGGTCTGAGGACTGCATTTCCGCGCTCATTTATTCCCCCGATTGACCGACCGAGTCTCAAGAATTCCTCATTTCCCTGGCTTCTCATCACAGTTCAGCATCTCCGGTCTGCGCACCGACGTGCAGCGGGCCGGGACCGGAGGGGCCCTGGTCCTCTCCCCTCTGAATACCCCTCCTCGGTCTCCTCCCGACTGCCTCTAGACACCCCTCCTGCCTGGTGGGCTGGGAAAGTTGTGCCCACTGCCACGCTGCCTGCTCCTTCCTGGTCCTCGGCCACCTGGGCAGCGTTCACCTTTAGAAAAGTGGGTGGGCTCGTCGAGCACATTGAAAAACTTGCAGACCTCCGTCCTTCTCACTCCCAATGACTAAAGGCAAAAGCACATGCTCCTCCCTCTGCTCACCCGCACACGGCCCTTACCAGCGTGGCAGGGACCCCAGAGGTCACTGTGGTATCCACTTTCTGGTGGGCGGCCACCAAGAGCGACATCGCGGCCACTCCCTCCTGCGCACCTCCAGCGCACCCGGCCTGCAGGGGCTCTGGGCGCCTCTACTCTGCGCCCGTTCTGGCCGGGAAGCGGACCAGGAGCCGCCAGCTTCTTGTCGTCCTGGGTGTGATGCATGGCCCTTCTGCGCCCTCCCTCCCTGCCTCCTCTGTCAAGGGGACGAGGGAAGGGGGGGGGCATTCACCCACTATGAGGCTCACTCAGAAAATCCCATTCTGTCTCTGGAAGTCTCCAGGGACAAAGGGTAATTAGGGAGCGTTTGCTGAGCAGCTCTGGATGTGTCTGGGGACCGGCTTCCAGCACGCAGGGCCCATGCCCCAATTCAGTCCCTCCTGGCATCCTACCCTCCCTGTCCTCCATTCGGTCCCCTCCTCCGAGCTCCTCTTTCTGACCAATTCCATCCCGGCCTGTGATGAAGCACCCCACACATTTATGCTGCCGCATCCCTCCCCGTAAATCACATCCGTTCCCCAGACGAAGGCCCCTGGGCTCGGGAGGAGGAGGCCACGTTATTTATGCTGCACTTACACACCTGCATATTGAACTCTATATTTAAATCAGACAACAAATCAATGGTGCCCAGTGGAACAGATGCAGCAGAAGCTCTGTGCAGGGCCACACAGCACCCGCTGGAGCAGCAGGGCTCCTGGTGGCTGGCCACCCCCTGCTTAAGGTCAGCACCTGCCACCCACCTCGCTGCACCCTGCTTGGTCTCTGCTTAGGGCCTGGGGGACTAAGCATGGAACGAAGTCCTACAGAATGGAACAGCTGATAATGAATGTGGTCTCCTGAAGGCAAAGCCCCAAGGGCCTGAGTTGGGGATGCTTCCACGGGAAGTGGGGATCAGAAAGCAGGGCTGGACTGCATGGGGACCTCATGCCCTCCCTCCTTGGCAGAGGAAGTAAGTTGCCAAGAGGAGCTCCCTCCTAGCACTGCGGGACAGGAAGGGCTTGAGGGTGGGTTCTGTGAGCCTGCTCAGGGCCTAGAAGGAGTCTGCTACGGGTCTGATGAGCCTCACAGAAGAGTTTTAAGCCCAGGGACTGAACCAAGAGCTTTCTTTGTGGGCTGGCTCACAAACAGAGAAAGCTTTAAAACTTTTATTCATGTATGTATGTATGTATGTATGTATGTATGTATGTATGTATTTGGTACAGGATCTTAGTACGCAGCTCAAACTCCTAGTGATACTCCTGTCTCAGCATCCCCAGTACCAGGATTACAGGCTTGTGCTACCACCCCTAGTTTCAGTGGCTGGCTCAGCACAGGGCAGGCATGGCATGTGGTAATGGGGATCAAACTCTGGTCCTCGTGCTTGTCAAGAGTGTGCTTAGACCGTCCGGCTATCACCCGAGCCAAACAGCATTTAAAAGCGATTCACACTGCAATCTATTTCTCCTTTCTCAGGATTTTCTTTCTTCCTTATGAGTGAATCCATGGGGATGATAACAAGAAACTCAAGAGGCATGGGCTTATGCACCCTGGTGTGCTCTAACTTCCATCAAATAACGCTATCATGAAAATTAAAAATATGCTTATCTTCTACATAATACCTGCTTGCCCAAAACACACGCAACAATATGACTTCTTGGAGAATTCTTTTCTCTTCCTTTTTTTTTTTTTGGTACTGGGGATTAGCAATCAAACTCACCACCTTGTGCTTGCCAGCCCAGCAAATTCATTTTATAGAAGCACTTGTGTTTTTTTTTTTTTTCCCTGTTCCTTTTTTCCCTTTTGCCCCAAAAGCTTCACCCAAGTGACATGACCTGGCCTGGAGCTGAGCACCCACAGGTGGTTATTTTGCAAGCTGCTGCCTGGGGTGAAGAAAAATCTGAGACAGCCTTGCCTCAAGAGCTTCCAAACTGCTTGACCAGTTTTTCTGTACAGCGAGTCAGTGGGATTTTCTGCTGCAACTTAAATTATCCAACGTTTTCTACATTGACGAAGAAAGCGCTGTTGGAACCTGAGGATTCCTGTTAAATCCTGGGCCTGCGGTGTCGCATCTCACTGGGCTGAGTGCAGATTCCACTGCCTTCCAGCCTCGTGTCCACGCTTGCTGCCCCTGCCCTGGGTGACCATCCAACAAGGCCCCTACAGCACAGACGGGGGCAGCAAGGGGGCCTTCTTTCTATTTGTTCAATCTTTCCTTCAGAACCCTTTTCTTTTGCAGATCTGCAAGATCTAGGCAGCAGCCTGGCTGAATCCCATCTTAATTAAAAATACTGTGTCCAGTTTGGGGCCTGCAGAAGAGAGACAAACGGTTCTTGGAAGGAGTTCAGAGGCGGGCATAAAAAATGAGGAAGGTAACTTATTTCTCTACTTAGACCAATAGACAAGGGGCCCCGGGAATTTCTGAGGAAGACAGAATCGTGTGGAATAAATTTAAAAGCAATTTTGCCCATGAAGTCTTTATTTAAAGAGTGACAAATGGGCATCTATTTTCTGTTCCCAATGTAGAAGGAGAAAGAAAAGGTCCCGATTTGCATTTCAGCAGAAGGGATGTGGGTCAGACACCACAGCATGCGACCCAGGGAGGCAAGAGAATTTTTATCCCTTTTTTTCTCCTTGGAGAATTTCATAAAATCTGTGACTTCAGCACCCCTGAATTAAAACTAGAAACTCCAAAACCTTTCTAGAGCCAGTGGGACTCCACAAATGGAAAGTTCCCTATCATGAAATTGTCATACGCAAAATCCATTGAAAATATTGTATAAAATGACTTTGAGGTTACATGTGTGCAAGACGATGCCAGTCATAAATGACGTTCACGGGTAGACTCTGACCTCACCCCCAAGAAACCACATCGCATACACACAAATGCGGGGCGCCACCTCGGCTCGTGGACACCGCTGTTTAGGAAAAAAAAAAAAAAAATTTGCTTCACAAGCGGAGGTATTTGGCAAAATTTTGTTAATCATTTTCCAAACTCTGGGTTGGGTGACAAATGCAGTGGCAGTGGCCCTTCCCACACAAATGCCGCCATAGTTATCTCTCCCTAACTCACTGAGCTCATTAAATTCTTGGAGGCACCATGGTAGTGCAAGGCTCTAGACACGCCCTAGCTCGGAGTGACAGGTGGGCCCTCCGGCCGCTGCTGAGGGCCCTCCCCCAGGACCTGCTGCTGGGGGCTTGGGAACAGAAATGGAAAGTCAGTTCTGGGTTGTCCAGAGCCTAGCAGCGACCTGTGGCTGTTGGGTACATTCTCCATTATGGTCTTTATTTTCCTCCCCAGGGCATCGTTGTTTCCCAGAGGAAGACTATGGATTGGAAAAGAAAGAATTAGGCTTTTCACACACAGGTTCTTGTGGTGACTTTGCATGGTTACTGCAGAGGCTTAATGTCACCAGTCTGACAGAGTTTGTTTGCCCCTCTGCTCTTAACTGGCAGGTGCAGTGTCTCGGGAGACTTTCTGATGCTCTGGTGCATCGCTGTGCCGTTTCTCTTCTGTTCTGTGTGCTCCGCCGCTCCCACAACACAGAATGCCCAGCTTTGTGCTAGGGTCGCAAAGGCAAGGACCTGAAGCTGAAACAGGACAAGGCCTGGCCCGGCTTCCGGCCCTCAGCCCCAGCACTGCCAGGACAGCAAACAGCAGACCCTGCCCCTCAGGCGTAGATGCTGCGCGTGGCCGGAGCCTGAACCTGGGACCCGGCTGTGGCTCACACATGCAAGGAACAGGACACTACGGGCCGCAGACTCAGGAGTCACTTTGGTTCTCGGAGCATTTCTGCATGGGTTGGACCTAAAAATGGAGACACCACCAGGTGCCCCCACCAGTGCCCTGTGGCCCACACTCCTGTGGCCCCTCAGGCATCCAGCCTGCACCCAGCATTTCCAGATTCTGAACGTGGAGATGCAGAGAGACAGCATCCAGCAGAGGGCACCTTCCTCTGCCCAGCATATAGCTGGTGGAAGGCAGGAGGGAGCGAGGGCTGGGGACAGCAGGCTCTCCCACAAAAACTACCATGCATGCCACAGACGGCACGAGGCTTTCGTGGCAGAGATGAGTGTCATGGAAACCAAGATGACACCAGGGTGTCAACATCTCAGAGGTGTAAATTAGAAGAGCTTCAGATAAAAACAAATCCTTGCGAGGCATCCACAGAAAGAGAAGGGGGAGAGGGGCACCAGGGCACCGCCAATGAGACATGGCACTCAGCCCAGGGTCTCTCACCTAATCCACATGCAAGTGTACAGATCTGTGGAGCAGCAGCCCACATTCCCATAATGCTCCTTGTGTTTTGTTTTTTGTTGTTGTTTGTTTGTTTGTTTTTTGGTACCAGGGATTGAACTCAGGCCCTTGCACTTGCCAGGCAGGTGCTTATTCTACTGAGCTATCTCCCCAGCCCACCCCTTCTGTGCTGCACAGAGGAGCACAACTCCCTGCAGCTGCGCCTGCTCAGAGGCTGCCCTGTGCTCACAGAACTTGGGCTGCTGTGTCTGTGGAATCTCAGCCATACCAAGGCCACAGCAGCGGAGCTTAGGGGCTCCCTGTGGACCCACACACTTCCCAGCATGGGGAGCTTTCTGGGAGCATTGGAGCACCGTTCCGCCTATAAAGAGGTTCCACAAACTTCTCCATGGAAATGCGGGAGGAAGGACTTTGCAACAGTAAAGTGTTCTTGCCTTATTACTGGACTATGTACAGTCAGGGATTCTTAGCCAAATGTAGGAACCAGACAGAGAGGATACACAGAGGGAGAAATCGCTCTGACCTCAACCTTGGTATATCTCATTTCTTTCACTAGAACAATCACAAGCTTGCTGCATCCGTGGACCTCAGAGAGATCTCACACCCAGCCCCAAATTTCATCTGCAATTTGACTGTGTGTGTCTGTGTGTGTGTGTGTGTGTGTGTGTGTATGTGTGTGTGCGCGCGCACGCGCTGAGGCTGGGGGAACAGAGTTGACCATGTCAGCACACCTGGACTTGGAGGCGCCCGGAGCTCTTGCAGTGCAGTGATCCCTAGTAGGTGAGCACACAATGGAAGGAGCACTGATGCCCCTGTGACCATGTGACCATGTGACCAGAGTCCTGGGTGGCCGCCACCAGCATAGCTGAGACTTGGCCGCATCCATGGGAAAGATACTCGCCTCCAGAACCTGCTGAGCAGGGCCGATGGAGTCAGGCTCTGGGGGGCAGGGGAGACAGGGGCAGAGCAGAAACAACGACAAGGCCCTTGGCCTGAGGGCACTCTGGGACCAGGCCAAGGACCAGAATGCACCTGGCCCAGGAGGGGTGGGCAGAGCTGACGAGCCTGGTTTCCTGCCCACAGGACAGTGGCTGCCCTGGGGCAGGAAGTCCCAGGAGGGCCTGAAGTGTAGACAGGACAGAGGGACAACACTGGCTCCAGGCAGCTGTGTGCCTACTTCCGAGCCAGCCTATCCCGCACCCTAGGTCCTGTCCAGATGGAGCCAGCTCCCTGGGGCCACCCTCCCACCACCAAACCCCTTTCATGTCCTTTCCTGCTTCGTGATGGCAAGGGTAGAGCCCCAGAACATGTGTTTCTTCCTTTTCTGATGAAAACTGCTCTCTATCCTCCCATCCCTACTAAACACTCCTTCCTTTACTTTCACTGACGCACCTAGACTGCAGCTTTCAGCAGAAGCCGAGCGCGCGCTGCTGCTAACCAAGCCCGTTCTGCAGGCCTCGTGTCTAGCCGTGCTTACTGTCCAGCATCCTGCAGGTGTCCAGGCTGCTGAAGGGACCAGGGGACACCAACAGCAGGCCTGTGCCCCCCAGCCCTGCGTAGCCAGGGCAGGGTGGCACATTTCACCACTGTCTACTAGAAAAATGTCCCCAAGATGGCTTACAAAGATAGGGAGACCTCCTGGGCACAGGAAATGTCACTTCATACGCAGTCCGCTCCTGGGGTGTGGCCATCTGGTTCCCACGTCATTCTTCGCTGCTGGTTAGAGCAGTGACGGCGCTGCCCAGACACTGCTGCTCAGGACCAGAGGACCAGAGCACCCAGAGCTCTTGCGACCCTCCCCCCCCCACTGCCCCTCCCCCAGACGGGCTTTCCCTTCCCTGAAAGCTCATGCATGGCCTCACTCCTGTGCACAGCCCCTACACCCAGCACCTCCACTTCCTCAGCCTTGCTGCATTCCCTTTGACTTCTGAAAGATTCTCAGGGCAGACCTAGAGGAACTTAGCATCTCCTAGCATGCTTTGCGTTGTGCCCTTCTGGTACTGAGCCACAGTAAGAGGGAACTCCTGTCTCGGCCGGGGCTTTGCAGGGACGGTCCAGGTCTGCACTGCTTCGCCAGAAAGAAAAGGACTCATCACTGCGGGGGTTTTTCAGAGAACATATCATACAGTCTTCCTTCTCTCTTTTTTTTTTTTTTTTTAGTTGAAGGTGCCCTAATTCCCCATGTGCATGTAGCAACAGTACTTTCCTTTAAAACTTGCAAGGCCTCTAGGTAAAATGAACCCATTTCTTCCTGAAAGATAACATTTTGGTAAGATTTTTCTAATGAAGAATCTAAGCAGACTCTACAGACTCAAGTTTCTAGGCATCTGAAAGGGCTGCATATGTGTGTGTGTGTGTAGCATGTGTGTATATGCATGTATATGGGCACATGTCTATGTGTGTGCATGTGTGTATTTGTGTACACGTGTGTGTCCTCCCTCTAAGGATTCATCCTTAAAGTGGGTATGCATGTGCATGTTTGTGTGTGCACCTCTGTGTCCCTGTGTGTGCATGTGTGTCCTACCTCTAAGGGTCCACTCTTAAAAGTGGATACACATGTGCATGTACATGTTTGCCTGTGCATGAGTGTGCCTGTGTGTGTCTGTGTGTTTCCTACCTCTGAAGATCAATCCTTAAGTATGTGCCTGTGTGTGTGCCTGTGTGTGCCTGTGTGTGTCTGTGTGTGCCTGTGTGTGTGCTCCCTTGGAGGACCCATCCTTAAAGCTTGTACCTAGAGCTGATCTCACAGCTAACTCTGTTCAAATGGGAAATATTTGTCTGTAGACCTAAGGACTCCGTCGTGTCTGCATTTGGCATTTCTCCCACTACATCTAAACGATTTGGCTGGGTCCCCTAAGTCCCCCTCTCTGGGAAGTTCAAGCCCCCCGCCACGCAGCTGGATCTTGGGATGCGGGGCTGTGCCCATGTCTAATCTTCTGGCAGGCATTTCTAGAATTGTGGTGTCAGTTTGAATAAGAAAAACACAGCTGACTGGCTTAGCACAGCATCTGAGGGTGGACTTAGAACCCAAGCCCCACCCTGGGTGTGAGTGGCACCAAGCAGTAGGCTTGGAGCTTGCATGGAATGAAATTGAAAAGAAAGTGGACCCCTGCTGCCCCCGCCTCGCTGGAGCTGCCCCGGCCTTCGCCAGCATCTTGGGACTTCCATCTTCAGCCTTCCAGAGCGGGCCCCTCGCCTAGCCAAGGCAGACCCTTCAGCTTCCCCACAGGAACTCGCACCGGACTCTGCAGTGCATGCCATGCCATCAGCATGGCCGGATCCACTTCCTCCCCAATCTCCACAGATGGCCGCATTGCCCTCTTCTAACCGACCCTGCAGGCGGCATTGCAAGCCTGCCTAGTAAGGGCTTTATGTATATTTTGCACCAAATCTGTTCCTCTAGTGAGCCCTGACTGATGCGATATTATCTGATAAGTAAAGAGGAACCCTGAATTAATTGAACCGAAGCTCTAGAAGCCTATTCGCAAGAATTCACCGCAACGCTGATGCGCATGCTCACTGGGACTCAGTTGCAGGGCTCGGGCCTGGGGTTGAACCTGTCACCTCCCCAGCAATGGAACCAACCATTGGCGGTGCTCCCTGAAGGCCGGCACTATGGCCGCGCTGGAGCAACAGCCCTGAGCCACATGAAGCCGGTGTCTTTCTGAGCACAGGGCCATTGAATCCAGATGTCACCACACCCACAGAATGAGACTGACGGCAGCCTAAGCAGAGGGATCGGGGTCTGCAGGCGAACAGGTGCAGGGGCAGAGAGCAGGAGCGAGCAACCTAGGAGACCAGAGAGGTGGCGGGAAGGAGCAAGCAGGACCCTTTCGCTGGTGTCGCTTGGGGCTTCCTGGACAGGCTCCTATGGCCCTGGCCCTTCCGCATGCACAGTGCCTGATGCTAGCAATCCCATGTCTAAACGTGGGCTGTGACCGCTGAGGAGGAAGAATTTTCTCCAACCTGCCATCTTCTTACCTCTGCTTAGTCATAGACAGAAAGCAATGTTAAGTTAAACCTACTCTTTCTCTAGGAACTGAGTCTCTAGCCACAGCAAGCCCAGGCCAGGCATCCCTGCAGGGTGGAAGGGAACAGCCACTGGTGAGTATCTGAGGGAGAAGCCACCTGTCACTGCCACCGGAACCAGGACCAGATTCCACAGGATCCGGCCCATGACCCAGTCTCTGACCAGCAATCAAGGGGCATCCGGATGCAGCTAGTCCTGGGCAACCTAGTTCTGGAGGATGTGACAAGAAGCAGAAAGTGCACCCTGTCGCCTCAGGGTTCCCTCCCACACTACCCGTGGGGCCTCTGCAGAGTCTGTCTTGGCTTCGGCTACCCTGCTAGCTTGGCCTGAACGTTGCAAGGCCTGCCAGACATGGGCCCCAGACACAGGCCCCAGTGAGGCTCAGCGCCCCCCATCCCTGCCAGCGGTGGGTGGCCCTGCTACACCCTAACATCCCACAGGGAAGCTGGACTCTGCCCGTGGCCAGTATTGCTGCTTATCTGTGTGAGCTACAACAGAGATCCACAGGGATTCTGCCCCTAAAAGAATCTGTAAGCAAAGAGCAAATAACCGCAAAGGAGAAACACATAGCTACAGACATACAGTGATGAGACGAAAGCCTAACATCCCAAGAAGCAGGGAGCAATAGACAGAGTCCAGGGAGAGCTGCTGTCTCTCACTTGTAAATCCCTGCAAGCTGGGATTCAGGGCTGGGGATAGCGACTTCTCCTGCTGGCACCCTGTTCTTTGATCCCTTCTTGGGATGTTATCCACCGGCATTTGTGTGAACCCAGTGTTAGGCAAATGGTGGAAGTCATAGCGATTTGTAGTCTGCATTCACCAAAGCAGTTGTGCACATTCCTTAGCCTGCCTTTAGCCCTCAATAACAGTGAGGTGCTTCTGAGGCTCTGGGCTCACTGGGAGAGAGACTCATCTCAGTGAGACCTCGGAAGCTACATTCATTGGGTCATCTCGTTCTTTCTTATGACACCAACTCACAAGATACAACACATAGCCATGGGCCACACATTTTGCTCAGCCTGTTCATTAAGATATTTATTTGAGGCCAACCTAGGTTGCATAATAAGTTCAAGGCCAGCCTGAATGAGATAGTGAGACCCTGTCTCAAAACAAATACAAGTATTTCTTTTGGAAATGTGTATGTCTTTAAGTTCTTCTAGAGGTCAACCCACTCTCCCCTGTGGGCTGGCTCAAATCAATGCAGTATGCATTTGCACCAAGCCTGGTCCCCAGAGGCAGCCTTCTGGCTAAGTGACTTTTGCCTCAGAAATAGCTGCCTTACCTAAACACACAGCTTGGTGCACAGGATGGCAGTGTTTCCTCTTTTCATAAATTTCAAAATGCTTTCACTTGGTCACGTGGACACCAGTAAATTATGGCGGTCACAGCACACCGCCGCACACGCTCTGAGGTAAAGAGTGGGATTTTACCACTCACACTTCTGTCCCTTCTTGTCTCGGCATGCAGGCCAGTGTGATAGGGCAGGGGCAGAAAATGAAGCTGGATGAATCAGAGAGAGGGCAGAGACTGGCTCAGCTTGCAGATAAACGATTATCTCCGTGAAAATGCCAGGATCTGAGAAAAAGCTATGAAAATGAATGAATCCTTTTAGAAGCTGATACAGTAAAAGGTCAATGTGGAAATGTAAATTATATATGCATTTACCAATAGAGAACAAGTAGAAGTGGGGAGTAAAATTTTTTAAAACAATCAAGATATGAACTAAGTTATATATTTTAAAAATGTGTAGCATTTGTATATTGAACACTATAACACAGTATAATTACCTCTCTCTCTCTCTCTCTCTCTCTCTCTCTCTCTTGAGCTAGGGTCTTGCAATGTAGTTCAGAAGAGTAGACTTGGACTCACTATGTAGCCTAGCCTGGCCTTGAAGTCACAGTGATCCTCCTGCCTCAGCCTCCCCAGTGCTAGGATTATAGGCAAGCCCCATCACACATGGCTAGAGGGTAATTTTAAAAATCTATGTCAAATATTATATATGCAAATATGTCCAACATCACTAACAGAAGAAGTCTCTCAAAAATGTTTGATAGGGTCAATGTAGCTGCAATCAATATTCTAAGTGGGTGGTTTTAGACATTGGCAGTCTTGTCTGAGCTCTTGGGGGAATCTCCGCCCGTCTCTCTCATGGTCACGTGAGCCAGAACCCCTGAAATGTGCACAGGACCTCCTTCCCCACCGCAGTGCTGCCATTTGTCATCAGTTGATGCTGTTATTTATTGGCGACAGCTGTTTTTTTTTCTGGTCTATGACAGAAGTTCAGGGCTGCTGCAATTTCTGCTTCTCCCCCACTTCTCCATATGTTCCTTGGTCATTTGTATTTCTTTTGAAAACTATTCTCCCCATTTCAAGTGCTTTTTTGTGTGTTGTTGTGGTTGCTGTTGTTTTTCTTTGTTTGTTTTGTTTTTTGGGTTTTTTTTGTTTTGTTTTTTTTGCAAAATATGTGCTTCCTGGAATAACCCAAGCAACCTGAAAGTGGAAGAAAGTCTGAGGATCTAAGCGTCTGAGCTCCAAGGCTTCTTAAAAGCTTCATTAATCATGACAGCACAGGACTGCTGTAGAGGGGCTTGTCTTACAGAGCAGAGGGACAGGATGAAGCCTAGCCATAGACCACACATGAACAGTGAAGGTACTTTTAAGAAAAACATAGCCAAAACCTCTCACCAGGAATCATCCCCTTCTCAACACGTGGCACTAAGAGGACTGGTCCACCCTAGAGGCCAAGAAAGAGCCTTGGACTTCTCTTCTTGCCATTTATGAAACTGAGCATCAGGTGGATTACAAAACTCAATGTAAAAATTGAGATCAGAATTTCTAGACGCTAAAAGGAGCAAGAATAATGAGTGAAGTGAGATGAAAACATCTTCAACGAAGCCTAGAAAGCAACATGACGGAAGACAAATGTTAACGAGTTGGACTTCATCACAGTGAGATGGTTTTGACCTTCAAATGACACTATTAAGGACGAGAAGATGATACCCGAGCCACACATTGGAGTAAAGTATAAAAAATGTACTTCTGGATCATATATATTTAGAAGTCTTATAATTCAGTATTAGGAAGGCAATGACCTAATAGCAAAATTGGCAAAGGATTTGTACAACCTTTCTGCAAAAGAAGTTATGAATGGCAGAGGGGCACTCAAGCACCTGCTCAGCACCATTTGTCAGCATTTGCAGCCTCTCACAAGGCTAGAACAGATGGATCATCTGAGCACTAGTTCTACCCCTTGGTGTTTTCATAAAAGAGGCAGAAATGTATGGCTTCTGATGTATCTGTCCACAAAGGTTTATTGCTCTACACTAACTGGTGTGAAATAACACGCATGCTCTCTGGTTGTCAGATGCAGAGAGCTAATTATTACATCCACACTGCAGGACTCTGTTCCATAATAAGGGGGAACCAAGTGCTGGGAGGTTCAGCACAGTGACAGGTCCTGGCAGTGTCCCTGAGAGAGAGGCGAGAACACAAGAGGAGCCATGGTGCATGACCCATGGACAAGCCATAGGAGAGTGGATCTTACCCAGGGGCAGGAGAACAAAAGAAGATGTTCATTGAAAAGGGACAGGGGGCTTGTTTTAAAGATACAAGTGACTTGTGTCACAGTTTGTGATAGCGTGTACATAACTGCATTTTTTGAAAGCTCATCACACTGTTCTGTTAAACTGGAACATTTTAATGAGTGCAAATTATACCTCAATAAGGTTAGCAAAAATGAATCAGGAAGACAAAAGAGAAAGAGAGAAGTCAAAAAGGAGCTTACCTATGGTGCAGGGAAAGACAAAGATCTCAGGAGAAATCTTAGTCACCAAAGCACCCTGATTAATGTGTCCCTCTGTCAAGCTGGGTGTGAGGCGGTATGATGGATAGATCTCAGGAGCGCGATGCTCTCATCACCAGCAAAGTTCAAGTGTTATCAATCGAGTTTAAGAGCAAAGAAATTAATGAGCATAAACTGGATGGGAGTGTTAGCACGGGAAGAGGCAGGAGTGAAGTCAGATGCACCCCGATATTGGGGAAGAACCAGCCCCCAAGACTGACTCTCTATAACACACAGGAAAGTGCTTTCCAAGGCAATCTGCCAATCTCATCACAACCCTGGAAATGACCAAAGTTGGCAACAGTCTGAGGAGAGTTTATGCAAGAAAACTTGGCTGGCTCTTAGCCAGGGCAGAGGGCTCTGAGTCCACCTCTCTCCCTCCAGCGGGGCCAGTGAAAGCTTCCGGGTGCCAAAAGCCCTCCTCGCCCAGGTGTCCACCTCCAGGAAGGGAAAGCATGGGTCTATGCCCAGGTCCACACACAAAGCTGCAACTGCCACGTGGGGAGAATCCAAGTGTCCACAGTGGACAGACAGACGGACAAGATGTGTCCCATCTGCATGATGGGGTGGTGTGGTGCACAGAGCCAGCGAGGACTGACACCAGCTACGTGGCCTGGGTGGAGACACACTGCAAGGAAGAGGCCGGGCTCACAGAGCTCACCGTAGGGCCCCCTGGATGGGAACTACGCAGGACAACGCGCTGCGGAAACTGCACGGGTGCTTGTGAGCTCAGGCTTCCCGTTTGATGTGAGAAAACACGCTAAACTTGAGGTATACAGGAAATGGCATACTGCAGAAACAGCCACGCTAGCCCAGCATGATGGCACATGCCTGCATTCCCAGTGCTCAGAGAAGTTTCAGCTGAGCCTTGGCAACTTCATGATTTAGCAAGGTCCTGTCTCAATAATCAAACGAATAAACGGGGGCTGGGGGGCTTAGCCCAGTGGAAAAGCTGTGGGCTCCAGTCTCACTACGGCAAAAAAAATGCTCGTTATGTGTCAGTGAAAACTCTGTCCTTAAAAGTTGTCCACGCATAACCACAAGATGTGTAGCTCATGATGAGCTATTTAAATAAAAGACACAGCAAAGCTGTTAGAATGGCTACTGTAGGGAGGGGAAAAGGAGGAAGGGACCTGCGGGTGGAGGAATCTGCACTCCATAGAGCCAAAACTCAGTGCCTGGTGTTCATAAATGTTTAAATGCAAAGCCTGGATCCCAGCTGCCTCCCGGAATCCCCATGTGCCCTCTGCCTTCTTCTTACAGGTCTCTAGTGGAGGACAGCACTACTGCTTTGCAGCCTGTCCCTGGGACACTTCAGCTACCATACAAGCTGAACAAGTGCAGGTGCAGAATGAGGACCAGGTGCACAGCCTGGAGGTTCCCAGTTGTGATCATTAATCCCAATTTGTAAACTGTCTAGGGCTAAGGGAGAGATCAGGAATGACCTCTCTTGGGGGTCGCAGAGGTGGGGCTTTGCCGATCCTCTCTGGAGCTCTGCCCCCGCTCTGCGCTGTTTCCTGGCTACTGGTATCTGAATGGCTCTGCACCACCACCATGCTGCTGCCCTGGCACATCTGACCGTGGACTGAGTCCTCTGAAACCATGAGCCATCACACTAACTTGTCCTTTAGGTCCCAGCTGTCAGATGCTGTGGTCCAGTGAGGAAAGAGCCGACTAGCACACAGGTTCTGGTTTCTCACAAGATTTGGGGAGATTCGTGGGAAGTCCAGGAGCACCTCACCATTCTCTTGGTGGCTCAGGGGGAAGCCACGTGCCCTCTGCACCAAGAGGCAGAGCTCCCATGAGCTCAGGCACTCAGCCATTTTCACAGTGTCCCCCATTGCCATCATGGAATTCACGCTCTCCCTCCTGATTCTTGTTCGAAGACTGCCTGCTCATGGTTTTTTAAGGAGAAAATTAAGACTTTCCTCCAACATGCGAGGTAACTCTACAAAGCACCAAGACTAAATAGGTCTCATGGTTCCCCCAGGAAGTGAGGGAGACATGGGTTTCAGTGGCACTGTGTAGTGTGACAGCTGAAGGACAGACCTGAAGCCAAGGAGACCCCCCACCAGTCTCAGTTCATGATGTGGCACAGATATGATGGGACAAAGAAGCAGCAGTTCCCCATCACCACCTCAACGACAGCAAGAAAACTTCATGTGGTTTTTGGCTATAGCCGCTGGCCCCGGGGGTCGCCCACCTGGTGGATCAGGCTAAGGTCAGATGCCCTGTCTCTAGGCAACACGGACCCTAGCAGTGCCTGCAGTTCAGAAGGCAGGACAGCGCCCAAGGAGAGCTAAGCCACACAGGGTGAGTTCACTGTGGACATAAAACATACCAGGGCCTGCTTCCAACCCAGTAGAGACCCCAGCACAGGGACAAAGCCACCAGGGCACTGAGCAGGCCAAGATGGACAGGCTCGTTTGGGCGGGGTGAGCCCAACTCTGCTCAGAAAGCCCGCCTGAGAGGAGCTCTCCTGAGGGGCCTCCTCCCTCCCACAACACTGGACTCCACGCTGAGTAACACTCCAGTCACTCCCATTGATCTTCATAGAGAAGTTCTTGTCGCTATTGTTTTTTTTTTTTTTTTCACAACTCACACATCCCTAAAAAGTCAATGCACAAAAGTCCAAATTCCATTGCTTCCTTCTCTGGGGCGACAGGAAGCTGCTTGGATGAGCTTGGGGACAACGCGAGGGTGATTCATCTGCTTCCAGTTGGGTGTCTTGGGTGTCTGGTGCCACTAGCGCCAAGACAGGACCGAGACAGGAAGTTCAGAAGGACATGACGTGTTACTTCTGGACTTGTGGAGCACGAGGTTTCCTGGGCGCTTCCGCTTAGAAGTGGGTCTGTGTGGGAGGAGCAGCAAGGGACAGGGGAAGCACAGGTGCCAAGCGTAGCAGGGAGGGTAAGCACATTCTGCAGAATGCCCTGCAGAGAAATGTGCTGGGTCTGCACCCTAGGCACCCCCGCACACGTCCGAGGCACTTCTAGCCGGTGTCCACTCATGCACTGAGCCAGGTTCTCTTGTACAGAGTCTCTGCACATCTGTCTGTCTCCTCTCTAAAGCACTACCCAGCCCCAAGGGCTCTAAAACATGAAATGCTCCCGCATGATTTTCTCCACGGGGAAAGTAACCACTGTCAAATCTATAGGATCAGAAAAACAACACCACACCAGTTCTGAGCGGAAGCCAGTGGGTTTCCAGGCTGGGGCAGCGGCAGTGTGCTGCTCTATGGCACTCTCGGTGTGGAGGGCAGGCACCAGAGAAGCGTTCACAGACCTGACACGGAGGTATTCGCATCCCTGCCCCTGCAAGACATGGCTCCAGTGTCTCGTCTTCACTCCGGGTCGCTGAGTGGGTGTGGCCGAAGGACAGACCAAAGGGCCGAGGAGGGAAAATGAGAAGCGGCTACAGGCTCAAGAGGTGAAGGCAGCCGAGCACACAGCTGTGGAGAAGCGGTGCTGGGGTCGACACCGTAAGCCAGACCTGCTCTAAAATGCGTCCCATGGCTGGCGTCACGGATTGTACACCGCGGCTGTTTTAGAGGATAAACCAGGCCTGGCGGCACATGCCTACAGTCCTAGCACTCTGGGAGGCTGAGGTAGGAGAGCCTGGACAGCTTAGTGACTTATTGAGGCCTTGCTCAAAATAAAAATGAAAAAAAAAAAAAATGCTGAGGATGTAACTCAATATAAAGGGTTCGGTTTCCATTC
This sequence comes from Myocastor coypus, assembly GCA_004027025.1. Lineage (NCBI taxonomy): Eukaryota > Metazoa > Chordata > Mammalia > Rodentia > Myocastoridae > Myocastor > Myocastor coypus. The sequence goes on along the minus strand of PVJA010016303.1, from coordinate 25,389 downwards.
CCTACTACAATAACATAAAATCAATTACAACGAAGCCTGGCACACGCCAGTAGGCACTGTGTCACCAGAATGACTTTGTGATGGGGGCACTTCCCAGGCCACACCAAGGAACGCAGAGACAAGTGGGAGCCAGCACCCTTCCCAGGCGTTAGCTGGGCTTCTCGATCTTGTGCCCGATCATGCGGAGAGGAGGAGATGCCACCGGACGTGCCTCACTGAGCGGAGAGGACCCGTCCGGCTGCATTTTAGACATACGATGTACTTAATATATGTAAGCAGTGGGGACTCCTGACTTGAATATTGTGTTTAGGGCCAGGCAAGCCCAGCCCACAAGCCTGCTATGTGGAAGCTCCTCACAACACGGGGGTGGGATGGGGGGCGGAGGTGGGGGGCAACGCACCCCTGCCGTGAGCACTCCTGCGGCCGTCTTCTCTTCCCCCGTTCCACTACCCCCCTCTGTCCCTCCTTCCCGCCACTTAGGAAGGTACAGCCCTTGAGACCCTTGAGCTGTGAAGCTGCAAAGCCGAGAAACGTTTCAGTTCCTCCCTAGCTCCGGTGTGCCCTTGGATAGGGAGCGGCAAAAGTGCCTGGACAAGCCACGAGAAGTGGGTGTTCATTTGGGCCCCCAGACCAAAGACACGGTTGAGTTGGGCCTTCAAGGATGGGTGGGAGAACACAGGCAGGGAAGTGGGGGATGAGCACCAGGCGCCAACAAGGAAGAGAGAAAGTCCGTGCTTGCCGCATCAGGAAACTGCGGGGCCTCCCACACCCCCAGAGGGCAGAGTTCACCGCAGGCTGGGAAGCCATTGGATGGGGAACAGTATTTCCAGGCAACTCTTCGGCTTCCTCTTGGGGGTCTGGTGGTCTTGGTGGCAAGACAGGGCCGCAGGGCACAGAGAAAATTTAGAGGGACACAGGACGCATTGCTTCTGGACTTGTTGAGCATGAGGTCTCTGGGCGCTTCCCTTTAGAAAAGCGAGTTGCGAATCTACAAGATAAAAGCCGAGCTCGCCAAGGGCTTGGGCGCATGGTGCTGCACGAAAGTGTGGCAAAGGAGACACAGAATCTCTCGGTAGCCACCGGATGTTAGGTAAGGAGCTGCAGTGAAGACGGAAGGCCAGGAACACCCACACAGTTTCTGGGGGCAGGGAGACAAGTGCAGAAGAGGCCCTAACGAAAAGGCTGCAGGGCAGGCAGGAGAGGTTTTCAGAGTGGGAATAAAGGGAAAAGCAAACTTCCAAAAGGAGGTGGTCCCTGTCAACAGATGCTGAAGAAAATATCAAATAGGCTGAAGGCTGAAATGAGGCCATGGGATTAGAGAGCGGTCACTTCACAGGGCCAGCTTCCAGGTCTTGCTGTGCAGGAGACATTCATCCTCGGCGCAGCCCTGTCCCCACTTCCTCCTTCTTTGGAGGACCTAAGATGCACATGCAGCTCTGTGAAACTTGAGTTCTCTGAAGAAGTTATCTCCCGCCCTGCAGCGCTGCCAGTATTCGGGGCTCAGTTTCCCGGTGATCTGGTGCCCCACACAAGCTGCAGCACCTGGCCCTGTGCCTCTCTCTCCCCTGCATGATGTGTGCTCAGAAAGCCAGTGACGGTCCAGCATGAGCAGTTGCATCTGCAGGTCCCAGGGGCTTCAGAAGGGAGAGTTCTGGGCCCTCCCTGCCTCACCTGCAAACACCCTGCCTGCTCCGCCCAGGCCCAGGCCTGGCCCTTGCTGCCCAGGGGAGGACACAGGGCTTCATCCTTCCCAAGCTCCTCAGGAGCCCCTGAGCAGCCGCGATGATGTGTTCTGAGCTCCCAGCTTTCGCGCTCCTGACGCTGAGTCAGCCTGGCTCGCTGAATTGCTCTTTGAATTTTGAGGACAGAAACTTCAAGAAAGGCTAAGTAGCATTGTTCTTAGCAGCAGTGGCCATGGCTCTTTTCACCTTCCTGGGTAATCTTTTTATTCCGAGGGTTCTTAAAAATAGCTCAGAGCAATTTGCAGAGACCAATAGTTCTAAAAGAAGGCGCTCAGAGTGATACTTTCCTTTCCGTGGAAGCTCAAAGTCGCAGGGTTTCTCAGCTCTGGCATTAGCATGCTTGCTCTGCCCAAGTTGGAGCCCCGTGCCCTTTGGGGAGCCAGCTGTGGCCCACGGGGCTTCTTTCTAAGGGACACCAGAAGAAAAGGCACTGAGGTGAGGAAGCCCCCAGGGGCTCTGCAGACAGAAGATGAATTCCAAGCTGTGTGCGGGGCTCCCAAGGAGAACACACACATGGACGCTGCTTGCCACGGGCTTCCGCAGTGGGCTGCCGTCTGGCCAGGGGTTCCTAAGCTCTGTGAGGAGAACACCGCATTCATTTTTGGTGGCACGGGGAAGGTCCTCTTGCCCGTGCTCTTCGGTTCTGGCTTTTCCTCAGTCACCCACCATCGCTGGCCTCTGCATGCCCAGGCACCTGCCTCTCAGGAGCATCCCTGAACCCGGTGGAGCCAGTGTTGCTGTGTGCCCTTTTTTTTTTTTTAAAAAAAATGAGCCGTGACTTCCAAGATGCATGCATAGTGAAGTCAACCTTGTCACGGTGTGGCACCAGCTGTTTGGGAGATGGGAGTCTGGTCAAGTGCCCCACTTGCTAGGGTTGGGCTCTGACAGCTTTGACTGTTGCAAAATTTGAAGACATCAGCAGAACTTTCTTAATAAAACTTCACCGGCACAAGAAATATTACTGAGCAATAACAAACACAATGCCCTCAAATTAAAAGCTTTGTGTAAGTAAAAGAAGCAATGAAGAGACAACGGCTGAATGGAAAAAATATGGCCAGCTAGTCCTCCAGTAAAGGGCTGTCTCTAGAACATATGAAGAGCCCAAAAGTTAGATTCCCAAAATGAAAGACTTGATCAAAACATAGGCAAACAAACAGAACAGATCCTTCTCAGAAGAAGAAGGATGAGGCTGTAGAGACAGCTCTGTGGTCTAAGGGCCTGCCTGGCAAGCACAAGGACCCAGGTTTGATCCCTGGAACTGCATGTCATCTTGGCCCTGTCCCAGGCATGCCAAGCCAGCCAATGAAACCAGGTGTGGTGGTGTAAAGCTGTAATCCCAGCAGCCGGGAGGCTGAAAACAGGAGGATCACTATGAGTCTGAGATGTGTAGCAAGACCCTGTACCAAATTCATAAGCTTAAAAAAAAAAAAAATAAATAAAACCTGACCCCTAAAGAAATGTAAGCTAAAGCTGCTGAGCTTTTGTTTCACCTGAGAAAGAACACCATCATCAAGAAACCAACCAGGGAATTCGGAGGAGGCTGAAGGGACAGAGGAACTCTCCTCCCGGCTGGAAGGAATGTAGGCCAGAGCAACCGTTGTGGAAATCAATGTGAAAATTCCTCAAGAAAGCACCACTAGACCTCCTGTCTGCCTCCCCATGCCCCCTTCGTATCTTCCCAAAAGAGTTAAAGACACTGGATCACAGGGACCCGCACACACTCCCGTGTGCAGCAGTGCAGTTCCCAACAGCTAAGCCTTGGAGGCCCGTCTAGGTCCACCCACAGATGAACGGATAATGCGTAGGTGCTATTTGCACACAGCAGAGTACTATGCCACTGTAAAGAAGGAGAACCGCGATTCATTCACAGGTAAGTGGGTGCACTTTGAGACCATTCTATTAAGTAAAATAAATCCGATACATAAGCTCAAATGCTGCATAGCTTCTCTTAAATGGGAAGCCCAAGTTACACAGAAAAAGCAAAAGACGGATACTAGGACATGGGGCGGTCTCTTTCAAATGGGAAAGGAACCATGAGTTGGGAAGGCTTCTGGGGGTGGGAGGAGGAGGGGACAAAAGAAGAACTAAGGTGCATTTTGTGCCTTGAGAACTCTCTATTGCATTTACGACAAATGTAAATATTATGTACCGCACGCATGTTACTCAGAGAAAAATTAGCTGAAAGCTCCTATCTTTCAGGGTGAACGTTTGGCACCCACTTCTGGGGGTAACTGAGAGACCTTGTTGCAGGATTCCCAAGGGGACAGGAAAGCCATTCACCTGACAGACCCTCCACTGCACGCACTAAAGGCACGGAGTCCCCACTGATTGATGTTTATAGTCACCTTGGCAGAAAAGCAGCAGCTTTGTTACTCTACATGCTCGGCCCTTGTGTACTTTAGAGAGTGCATCTTAACCCAAAAATGTGAAATCCAAAGTGCTCCACAGCCTGAAATATTCCAAGTGTAGAACTGACACCACAAGTGGAAAACCCTGTTCCGGGAAGCTTGGCTTCAGGCACAAAATGACTAAGAATATGACGTCAGGTCACCTGCCCACTGTTTGTGTCATGCCCATGCGAGACGTAAACGCATTCCATGTTTAGGCTTGGCTCGTGTCTCTGGGGTGTCTTATTACATACATGCAAATCCAGAACACTTCTGTTCACAGGCATGCGTGTAAGGCACTCCCAGCCGGCAGCCAGCTGGAGGAGACGCTGGCATCAGTGCTACCAAGGCCGCCGCCTCTGCTCGGGGTCTCCGACAACATGCAGTGTGCTTTAGAGAACACCCCACCATGCCAGCCAGGGCGCCTGCAATCCCAGCGCTCTCGGAGGCTGAGGCAGGAGGATGACAAGTCTGAGCCTCCAAAAGAGGGCTGGGGGTGTGGCTTGGTGAGAAAGCTCAGGATTTCAACCCTGGGAAAAGCCCATCAGAAAAGGTGAGGGTAAAATGCCTGTTTTCATGAACTGTTGTGGTATTATACATTGGGAACACTATTTTTTAATATAATTGCCATTTTCGCTTTCCATTTCAAATGTTTAAGTGTCTTAAAATTTCACTTAGTACATGTTTGTAGTGCCTGCCTCTCTGGGTTATTTTACCTTTAATTTTTCAATATTTTTATTTTTTAAAATTTGTTAAAGAGTCTCTCTGTGCAGTCCATAGTGATCCCCCTGTCTCAGCCTTCCCAGGGCTGGGATTACAGGCGTGCACCACCACACCGTTTTCTGTGGCCAGCACAACACGAGCTAGTTCTGGTCACTGCACTAGGTCCTTATGCTTTCCAGGCGGGCACCTCGACCACTGAGCTATCTCCCCCGCCCCTCTCTGGATTATTTTACTTTATTAGTGCATGTGTGTTGCGTGTGACATTCAGAACCCGGTGCGCAATGGACACGTATGTATGTAATGTGTCCCGATTCCACCTTCAATGGTAACGAAGCAGGACTCAGCTTCGGCTGGCATAAGCTCTCAGCCTTTCCACAGCTCAGTACCGCCAGAGGAAGGCTGACTCAGGTCCTTGCACAGCACTGCCCCCAGCCAGGAGCTCTGCTTCCTCACTCACCCGTCTGTCGCAGGGATGCCCTCTGTGGGCTGCAGGAGACCCACGCTGAAGGTCGGAATGCAGCAGGTGCCAAGGACCAGAGGGGCAGGGTTTATTAAACCTGAATCAATAAGTGGACGTTACCAAGTCACACGACTGAATAGCAAGTTAAGAAAATCCTTCAGCATGTTACTTGTGGTAAAAAATAATAATAATAATAATACTGCAGAAGCCACCCAGAAATGTCTATGCCCTTCAGGAAGAGAAAAGCTTGCACAGACATTGTAATACTGGTTAGCACAGGTCCCCTCTGCGCTGTACAATTACAAGAGGTGCTCGAGGCGGGTGGCTGTGGGCTTGCAGGAGTCTATTAGCACGTCAAGCCGCTGCTTGGGTAACCCTTAGCTACTGAGACAGCTGCACACACACGTTCAGCATCTTCTCTGAGGGACAGCAGCATGGTGGGGTTTCCATCATACACGACCTCCACTGGGGTCCCCCCTGTGAGGGTTACAAACCACACTCCTTCTCTTTCCCTGATGTGTGCCCACGCAGCCTTTGGTGGCCTCTGTCTATATCCAGTTCTATCCCTATGGATAGAAATTTCTAGATACACAAATGTACATTTCTGGGTATGCACGCACACAAACATGTACAGACAGAACTCTACCACAGTGCGCAGAGAAAGTGTGGTGATTTACAGAATAAATAAATAAGGAAAGAGGGTCCTGGGATAAAGGCTGGGAGGCTACCAAGAAGGGCCTCTGCCTGGGGCCAGTTTGTTAGTAAGTTTCTAAGATAACGCACCGCTATGTTTCTAATATGCTTTAACTAAAGTCATGAAGAGCTGAAAGTCCCATTGTACACAGGAACATCCTCTCTTCACTCATTTAATGAGCACTCTTGGGAAAGTTAATCAAGACCAGGAGAAAAAAAAAAAAAAAGAAAAAAAAGAAAAAAAACGAAATGAGTAAATACATTTTAAAAATTCCCTACCCAGGCTGACGAGATGGCTCAGGAAAGCTCAGGCAACCACAGGGACCGTGGTTCAATTCCTAGCACCACATGCTGCGCCAGCCCCACTCCCAGGGCAGAAAAAAATAAATAAATAAATAAAAGAGAAAACCTCCCCTCCCACGTGTGTCTACTTTGGCATATGCACATCAGGGACCTCAGTAAAGGGGGTGGAGCCAGCATGGTGTCACACACCTGTAACCCCATCTCTTGGGAGGCTGAGGTAGGGGGATTGCTGTGAGCTCAAGATCTGCCTGGGCTACAAAGGGAGCTCAAGGTCAGCCTGAACTGCATAGTGAGACCCTGCCTCAAAAAGACTACTAGTACTACTGATGATGATGATGATGATGATGATGATGATGATAATGATAATAATAATAATAATAGTGGGCCAAACATCGCCACAGCCATGTTGCCTGCCTCCCTAATGAGCTCAGTGCTGCTCTTTCATGGTGGGAATCACTTAAGACAGAAGTGACAGCATGCTGGTGGCTGCAGGAGACCGCACGGGGTCTCTGTATGTTGCGTTCTTCTCCTGCCGTGCTGCTGTGGAACTTGGGTCCCCTCATAATCGGTGGCCGGGGTGAACCCCCTCCTGCCAGGCCCGTGTGCCCCAGCCCCTGCTCAGCACTGGACACACAGGTTCACCTAAGACCATCCACCACCAGCATGGGACCACCAAAGCATGCGAAGGCCCCGGCCACGGTCGGAAGCCCACTCCTCGATGCAATCGCTGCCCAGTAGGAGGAGGAGGGGTGAGGCTTGCTGTCACCCCGTCCTCTTGTTCTGTGGCCATGAGCACTTTCTGAGAACGCTCAAGGATAGAACAGAGCCAAGTCAAATTTTGAGTCTACTTTTGCACCTCAATCAATTTTTGCCCCCCTGCCTCTCAGCAGCACCTCTCTGAACTTCCCACTCCCTCACCACCCTGCGGGGCCTGGGCCTGCATGCCGAGCACAGTGCCTGCCAAGGGCCATGCCAGCAGGTCCTGTAGCATTTTGTGCCCACAGATTCAAGGGCCAACAGGAGGCTGTGGAGGACCAGCCTCTCTCCACACTCGCTCCTCTGGGTATAAGCCAGCAAGGAGGGAGGATGGGGGGATGGGGGAGGGAGGGAGGGAGGGAGGGAGGGAAACAGGGAGAGACGGAGGGAGGGGGCCATGGACTGTGTGGGATGGGCCTGGGCGTGCTGAGCTGCCCATAGCATGAGGGGGCACCAGAGAGAGCGTAGCATTTACAGCCCACTCAGCCACCAGACCCCAGCCCACGAATGTATCCCACACTCACTGGAGGTCTTGGCCAGAGCTCTGGAGGTTGTTAAGGCAAAGGATGCTGGACACATTGCCCTCCAAAGTGGCCTGCTCTGCATGCCCACAGGTGGGACAGAGCACCGACCGTGAGCCAGTTGTGCTTTTTCTAACAACACAGCTGGACTTTCTGTGTTCTTTTTTGTGTGTGTATTTAGGATAGAGTCTACAGGATCTCAGTACATGGATTGGACTCGCAGTGATTCTCCTGTGTTCAGCCTCCCAAGCCCTGGGATTATAGCCATGCGCCACCACAGCCAGTCTCAACCACCATGAGAACATCAACCCTTATCTAATTCTTATGGTCTTGAAGATACAGTAAAAATAGATTTGAGGGTACCCTTAGCATTTAAACAGAAAGGTGTTTTTAGATGAAGACAAAACTACACAATTTAATTTTTAAAAGGGAAAACAAAATACTGGCAACCAGATTTACCATCTTCCAGCTTGCTGGAAGAGAGTATCTCCTGAACAGTCTCATCTTGGGGTCACAGGCTGGAGAGAAATGCGGGGTGCTTATCAGTTCTTCCTACTCACCCCTACAACCTGGTAAGATTACATAAAAGAATACGAAATCCTTTCAGAAAGATTTACGAAACCACTTCACCTCTGGTTAAGAGACAGGCAGGTATTCAGTGGCTTAGAGCATTCCATGCTAAGCCTTTCAAAATTGGGCCTGACTGGCATCTGTACTGAAGAGGACTTTGAAAGACAGTGGGCTCTACTAATCTTTGGCACTTGCCATAAATTATTATAGCTGAACGCCCGTCTCTGTCTCTAGTCACTTTGGTAAAGGATGCGATTTGTTCGGACTTAGAGATTCAGCTGAACTCATAAACTATTAATAAGTATGGAGTGTAAAGAAGGGATAAATAAGCCTTTCGCGGTGCCCTTTCCCCGCAGGCGGAGGCGAGGCTCCCTCTAAAGGCTCCTCAGGAGTTTGGGTTCTTCACACCTGACCCCTTCTTGGGGCAGTCACTGTGCGTCGTTCCTATGCATTGATCTGCATTTAGAACAAACTTGCCCTGCTCTCTAAGCTCCTCCAAGGAACAAGTATTAACTAACTATTGCACGTGGCGTCCCAATGCCTGAGAAAGTTAAAAACCTGTTTTGAAGCTCAGCAGCAGTAGCCTAAGGATAGCAGCCATCTGGCAGCGGCCTCTCTGACTCCCAGGGGTTGCCTGACTTCTGGGGGCCTCTGTTTCACTCTCCCTAAAACGGGAGCCTCTATTTCCGCTGCGGTCTCAGAGCATGCACGGTGGCAGCAAGGGTCGAAAACTATCTGCTTTAGCGTTCCCAGAGACATTTCTGTCTGACCCCCTGCTCCACACCCGGGCTACAAATACTCCTCGTTTAGCGACCTCCCTACTTAACGACTGTCCGGATTTATGACCTGCCTTTTCTTCGGGGCGGAGCAGCCTCGGTATCTTTTTCCGGCGCCGCATCCCTTGTTCACACAGGACTGCATGTAGTTGGCTGGACTGCACAGCAGCATACGACGGTTTTATGTTCTGTTGCACATAACCGTTGCGTATGAATTGTGAAAGCAAAAGCAGAGGCAGCGAGTCGGAGTTGCCCTCAACCATTTCCCCGCTGAGCGTTGTAACGCACACACCATGGACAGCTCCTCCTCCTTTGGCTTCACGAACCGGGAGCTCCTGGCTCAGCTCAGGTTCACTCTCAGAAACCACATTTCTCCTTCTGCCTCGAGGTAAGGAAACCCTAGCATCTGTGCATGAGGGAGTCCCGCTCAACCGCCACCCCTCTGGACAGTGGCTCCAGCGAAGCAGCTGAGTCTCTGCTGAGGCCCAGGCTGGCCTTCTCGCCTCTCTGCCCACCTCCACCCCAGGTATCCCCACCACTCTGTGTGGCTATTGTCTTCCGGGAAGGAGAACTCAGCCTGCAAAGTGAGGCACGTCCCGCCTCTCCACGGACGCCTGCTTGCGGCCCTCCCTGTGTTACTGCAGGTCGCTGGAGCCTCCCTGCGACCTGAGGTCCAGGGGTGCGCAGAGTGCACGTGGGTGCTGAAGTGTGGAAGTCCAGAGCTCAAGAACAAAAAACTTCCATGTCTGGGTGGGTGAACAGCCAGTGTGCTTGTTGGTGAGATGAGACATGCGTGGGCCTCATGGTGGCTTTGTCGGGCTGCGCCTTCCTCTCCTCTCTGAGACGTGCCAGTCTCTTTACTGACACAGGGCATCGAAACAAGCAGGCTTGGGAGGTGGTGCTAGCATGGTGGAGTGGCACAGGCTCAAGAGAGCAGACAGAGAGGAAGGGGGCGGAGCTCAGGGCAGAAGGGGCTGGGTGCGCCTGTCACAGCCACATCTGGGGCTAGGGACAGACTTCGGGACCCCTCACCGTCTGCAGAAAAAAGCGCCCTGAGCCTCGGCTGAAATCCCTGCTGGGGCATCCACTCTCTCTTCTGTGTGTGCCAAGGCGTGGGCAGGATGGGCACACACACTACAGCCAGTCGGGTGAATTCCAGTGAGGGCTTTCGGAGTGCCCTGAAACGTGACTGCCTTTTGGGTGTGTGCATTTTGGGCTATCGTTGCAAAGCCTGGCAAAACTGTTTGTAAGCTTCCCAAGAGGAGGAAGCACCCGGGTCTTCTGTTTCTGCGTTTCCCAGCTTTGCTTGGCGCCGCCCCATGCCCTATGCATCCATCCGGTGAGCTCTTCAGGTGTCCTTCGCTCTGCTTGCGCGGCTGATGCCTGTTTTCAGTAGAATGTTTGACCGTCTGATTGCGCTTGAGGGGAATGACATCCCTCTGCTGGCTGGGTGAAGACAGTCACTGCCCTCAGGAGGGCTGTCTGGACAGAAGCGGTCCCTAGATGGGAAGCGCATCCAGTGTGCATCGAATGTTATCTGTCCTTCCAGGCTCTGATTAACTGATTGAAAATTTTTATTGATTGCTTAGTTGGCTTTTTGAGATAGGGTCTGAGTCTACAGTCTAGGCTGCCCTTGAGTTCCCTCTGCAGCCCACTTGAGATCCCCCTGCCTCAGCCTTCTGAGTGCTGAGGTTACAAGTATGCACCACTGTGGCCACCTCTGGTTGAAATTTAATACTGCGCACCTTTAATAAAGAAATTAAAAAAAATTGCAGAAGACCCAATGCTTGGCTAACATACACACACACTGGGACGTTAAGTACAGGGTGCCTGACCCTGTACAGCCACTTGAGCTGCTCTACAGATCCCCCATGGCAGATCCCCCATGGCAGATCCCCCATTGCTAACTGGTCTTTCTGCTCACAGGCAGGCATTCACTGGTAACCACTGTCTTCTGAGAAGCACACTACCTGACAGCTTTAATAGATCACTAAGAACTGTAGCTTGTGCAGGGGGTTTATGTGAAGGGACAGCAAAGAGTAAGGCCACCAGACCAGGGCTCAGGGGCTTAGTCCTGTGCCCTCTGCTCTTAGCCAAAGTGATCGCCCGGCGCTTTCTCTTGAGTTCCATTTTGCTAGCCTCCTCATTTTATAGTTTTACTTTTACCATCTTACATTTCCTCTAAAAAACATCAGTTCTCTGACTCCATATTCACTACTATCATGTCATCTAGACAGCCAAGAGACTCTGTAGCAACCTAGCAGAGGGTCTTTCCAGGCCCTGCATCCATCCATCCACCCATGCATCCATCCACCACACATCCATGCATCCACCATCCATGCACCCACCCACCCATCCATCCATTCACCCACCCATCAATCTATTCATCCATCCATCCACCTACTCATTCATCTATCCCTCCACTCACTCATCTATCCATCTACCCATCCATCCATCCATCCATCTGTCCATCCACACATCCATCCATTCACCCACCCACCCATCTATCCATCCACACACCCATCCATCCTTCCTTCCACCTATCCATTCATCTGTCCATCCATCCATTCATCTATCCACTCACCTATCCACCCATCTGTATCTATCCACTCATCCATCCACCCACCCACCCATCCATCCATCCACACATCCATCCATCCACTCACCCACCCTCCCGCCCACTCATCCATCCACACTGCCATACTACCTGCCAGCCTCTGCACCAGGTGTGGCTGAGCCCAGGACTGAGGGAAGACAGAAGCCCATCTGTGCTCCCATCAAATTACAGAGGAGCAGGAGGCAGATGGATGCCCAATAAACAAGCAAACAGAGAAATAAGATAATTGCAAGCTGGGCAGTGCTCTGAAAGGAGCATGCGGAGTGGTTAACATGGCTGGCTGTCACAAAGGAAGCCATCTGTGCCCGAGGGTGGGTGGCTCTCTGAGACCCAGGGAAGCATCCCTAAGGCAGTGTGGGAGGAGGAGGGCAGCACAAGGGCATGAAGTCTGAGGTAGGTGGGCTGCTATAGGAGCAGGAAGTGGGTGCATGGTCCCAGGGGGCTGCTGCTGCCTGCCCGCCTGTGTGAGCAGAGGCCAGGCAGCCTCTCAGACGTCTGGGAACTGACTCATCTCAACGGCTGCCCTGCAGGTCCCTGAGGGCTTGGCACAACACCTCCGACAGTGGCCTCTGCTTACAGGCACTGCCAAGGCAGTGGGCAGAGCGCCGGGTGCAGGCTGCATGGGAATTTCCCAGCACACCGGCAGCACTGCTGCGAGCCCATTGCTGGCGGTGACCGGGCTGGTTGCTCTGCTGGTTCACTTGGCCCTGTTTCCACATACACAGCAGATGCCCACTTGCCTGAGTCGGGGAAGTTTGGCGCTACTTCCAAGGAGGAGGAGGAAGGGGAGCAAGGGAGCAGCCAGGCACCACAGCCTGGCTGGGCCTGTTTCATCCAGGCTGGTGCTGGAGCTCAGAGCACACTTAAAGTTCCTTTTGTAAAAAACAAAGAAATAAAAAAGAAAAGAAAAGAAGAGAAGAGAAAAGAAAAGAAAAAAGAAGAGAAGAGAAGAGAAGAGAAGAGAAGAGAAAAGAAAAGAAAAGAAAAAAGAAAAGAAAAGAAACACCCACATGATAGCATCACTCAGACTGGGGCACAGAGATGCTTAAATCTGACGTGTAAATTCTCTATAACTGTTTAATACACAGGGCGGGCTTCCAAGGGGGCGGAGTCACTTCCGGTCCTCACTGAAGCTGGCAGACCCGGCTCCCCAGCAACACTCAATGAGGAACGATTTGCACTGCGTGTTCACACTCCATGGATTGAATGGGGCAGTGTGTGGCTCCCAGGGAGGCTGCCAGCCACACCAGGGCTGGGAAGCCATGGGCACACAGGCTGGATGTCAGCAGCGTGCACAGCAATCTGCGCAAGAGTGGTGCACCATGGGGACCGCCACAGGGCCGTCCGCACCCGGGACAGGGCTGAGGGGGTGTGTCGAGCAAGAGTGTCCACATGGCGCGCCGCGGTTGGACCTAGAAGTCTCTCAGGGCTCCTGGCCTGAGCCCCCACCACTGAATCAATCTGTCATGTGACATTTCCTAGACCGGTCACTCTTCTGGGCTGGCAATGCTTGATTCTTACCCTCTGCATCCAGATCCAGAAGCCTCCATCAGAAGCCCTCCTCTTGGTTCCAGCTCGTGCCCCGTCTTTCTGGCACCCAGCCCACCTTGAGAGCAGCATTGTGGCTTTGCAGACCTGGCCACAGGCAGCACCCTTTCAGAAAGGCCCCGGCATCGTGTGCACAGAGTGAGAGGAAGGACTGGCCTGGCCGTGGCCCTGTCCAGGCTCCTTGGAGTTCCCCACCCAACAGTTTGGGAACAGGTGGTGGCCACGCCTGCGTCAGCTTGTGCAAAGGTAACTCTGGGCCTATCCCATGCTGCCTTCAGAGCACTTTCTATGCTTGACTTATAGAACCAGGGCAAACCCTGCTTGCGGCCCGCAGAATTAGAAGAGGAAGTGGTGGCCCGTGCCACGGTCAGCATGGCCCTATCTGTAGGAAGGAGCCATGCCATCACCTGTCCCAACTGAGTCACTGCCACGGCAAGACATTAACTGGCTTTTCCTTCCATTCCTTCGGGTCGCTCCCAACTGAGCAGTGGTTAAGAATGCTTCTATCATCTGAGTAAGAGAAAACTTCCTGCCGGGCTGCCACAAGACCGGGCTGGCTCTTCCCACCTGCTGTCGCTGTCACTCAGCTGTCCCCTTCCATCTTGCCTCCACCTGTCACCCTCCACGCAGAGCCCAGGCAGTCACATAGCAGGTAGCATGCCCTCACTCGGAGCCAGCTGCCTCCTCTGCCTTGCGGTGTGCACCCCCTCAGGAGCACACTGGCCTTTCCATCCTCTTATCTCCGTTCATCCGGCTCAGCTCAACAAAATGCCGGGCAAGTGTGTGAGCTCATTCACAGAAGCCCGCCCCTGGGGGGACTCTCTAAGGCCAGCAGGAGCTGGGTCCCTCTGTCAGTCAGCACAGGCTCCTGCACTCACCTTCGTGTCCCTGACACAACTGCAATCGGAATAACACTGCTGCGTGCTGGTCTGTGCGGTTTGTGCATCCTGGGTGGCTGAGCCAGCATTCCTGTCACAGTTGAGTCACAGATTGGCCCTTAATACATACTTGATGGACAGAGGAGAGAAGGTAGCCCCGCACCGGAAGGGGAAGTAGGCAGTGCCGTAACTCAAGGCCTCAACTTGGGAGACAGGGCCCAGCCCCCAGGTCTCCTGAGCCCTGAGTCAGCTCAAGCTGGTAATTACCAGCCTGTGTGCCACACAAAGTTGGGACTAACAGCGTCATGTCCCAGGCAATGGATGCTGTTCTTAATGCACCTGGTCTAGGTGACAAATAGCAGATTATCAGAAATGACAGCATCCAACTTCCTATCCAGTTATTTCTATTCTGATGGTCAAACAGTATGGGGAGAGGCCTGAAAAACAAGCCTTCCGTTTGGGGGCAGGAAACCCCTTGCACTCTGCCAGCATACAAATGAATCCCAACGCACTTCTGTGTCGGCACTGACGGATGTCGAGAAAGTGCTTCTGCATCCATGGCCTGAGAATTTTTAATTAAAGGACTCGGTTGGGTGAATTGAGGGTGTCTAACGCCATTACACTGAGGAGATTCAATTAGGCATTCTTTGGGCTCTGCCTGGTGACAGCCGGATGACCCGGCATGGCTCTCCGCGCTCTTGTGTATATGGGGCTTTGTACATTTTTCCTTCTTTAAGGAGCGGGCCTTGAAGAATGGGAGACCACAGAGGAGCTTCTGGGAAGGAGAAAAGAGGCCGTGAGGCAAGAGCTGCTCCAGAGGGACTGCAGTGGCTTCTAGGGCTGACACTGGCCGGTCACACAGCAGAGCACATGTGCTCACAGAGCTACACTGTAGCAAGGGTGACACCCCCCTCCCCCCGTTAGGCTTGTCCCAGCCTCTGGTCACCAGCAGGCAGCGGAGGGGTGGGGCTTGCTAAAAGACCAAACCTCGTCTTCTTTGCTTTGTCTTCTTTAGGATGCCAAGATCTGGTGCCTGCATTTGAACTCTCAGGCATTCCAAAGGGTCTGAGCACCTGCCCCAGTGGTCCCCGCGGTGAGGCCGCCACACCATCACACAGACACCAGAGCAGGGGGAATTCTGTAGCACCAGACCTGCCAGCTGACCAGTCAGTGGCAGTGGAGGCCCACACTGCATGCCCACGCAAGAGTGAGACCCAGATGCCAGGCATGACACCAGCACCCTAACTCTCAGAGTCTACCTACTCTTCTAGCCAGGCAGGGGACTGGGATTCAAGGAGAGTACCCCAAGTGCCTCAGAGAAAGGAAGACCATGCTTAGAGGAACCCGCGGAGCAGTGGGTTGGAACCCCCGCTGGGTTCCCACCATTAACACAAGGATGGGGCAGCCCTTGGAGGACTAGAGCGGTATTCTAAACCCATGCCACACTTTGCATCAGCAGGGCAGATGGACACAGAGGCCCCTGGGCCCCCCAGCAGGGGGCGCACATCCTGGCCTTCCTGAGCACTCTAATCTCGCACCAAGTCAGATTAAAACAGATGTCATAGGTGGTTGGGGAAGACAAGGAAACAGCAGAAGGAAGAGGCATCCTCAGCACTCTGGACAGCTCAGCTCCTTTCCTTTTAGGATAATTTGAGGGATGCCCTTAGTTCTTTGTTTTGAGGATTGGCCAGGCAACCTCCTACCTCACTTCCACATGTGGCAATGTGGCCAGCCAGAGCTGGGCCTTTGTGCACCTCGCTCATCCGGCAGCTCAGAGAACTCTGGAATGTGCAGCAGGAGAGATTTTTCTGGGTCTGGATGAGTCCCCAGCCCTCCACAGACCCACCAGAGCATCCCATGCACCATGCCCCACTAGCCACACTCTGGACCAGGACTTCTGAGACCTGTGCCGACCTTGTTCTGCTTCCGCCTTTGTCTGCCTGCTGGTCTGACTGCCTGTTTGTCCATCTGTCCACCCATCCATCCATCCATCCATTTATGCATCCATCCATCCATCTGTCTGTCTGTCCCTGGAACAGACTGCTGTTCCAGGTGGTGCATGAGTTCACTTCAGTTCCTGGAGCTGAGTCCCACACACTGGGTGACAGCAAGCAGAACTAGATGGCCCATGGCTCTGGAAATGCTACCTGTCCCTTCTGTCACCTTCTGGACACCATAATGGAGGCACAGAGCTTGCACAGCTGTAAGAAGGCAAGGACAGCACCATCATGCACCACTGAGAGGAACAGACACATGGCGTGGGGTCTCCCCACCGCCTTCTTGTCCCCAGCCATCTTCCTTGTCACCATCTATCTCTACCAGCTCTGGGAACGTCCCCATGCTGCAGGAGACTCCACGCATGGCCCAGTGTGTCCCCCTTGGGTGTCACCACCAGCTGGCATGGAGGCTGCTCAGGAGGCAGGGCTGGTCCCCCATGGCACTTGGCTGTGATGCCCGTGGATTTCCTAGGATGAGTCAGAGCCGGAAACTGCTGTGGGCTGTATGGCTTTACCCTCCCCTGAGGGAGGGCAACTGTACCCTGCCCATACTGAGCCAATCGCTTCATGCAACATTCGATTTCTTAGAAATAAAAGGGAAATATGTCATGTTTCATGCCACTACACACTAGCTTGTCACACATACATTGGTGGCAGTGTCTGTGCCAGTCAGCGCTAGAGGCTGGAGGAGGACGCAGCACATGACGCAGCGGAGTCAGAGCCTCGCTGTGAGCTCAGGACTCCTGCGTCTTCCCCTCTGAGCCTCAGCTTCTTCGTGGGAGGAAGATGCAAGCTATCGCAGCCTAACTGCCAGGGGTGCCACCAGGAGGGAGCGAGATGTTGCGGAACAAATGCCAACCCACTGCACACCCGTGCCCGCTGTCACGGTGGAGAGGGAGGAGCAGGCTTCCCAGGGCAGAGGGCAGGAGACCAGAGAAGGGCAGGCCCATGCTGTGTGTCAGCAGAGAAGGCTGCCCAGGACGGAACTTCAGACGGCTCACAGTGACTGCTGGCAGCCTGGCCCAAAGCTGGGGGACACGGCAGCCTGGCACAGCACTCGGAAACCCTCTCCGGAGGCCTCCGGCCTTGCCGTCTCTGTCCACCCCAGGCAGGCGCCTCCCTTCCTTCCCAGGGAAGCAGCCATACCATGTCCCACGGCTGTGACCTGCCGGCTGGGTCCACGCAGAAGACACGGAGCCTGATGCTGGGGGCTCTAAGGGTGTCTCAGTGTCCTGGGACCCCGAGGCACTTGAGAGCTGCTCTGCTTCCTCGTCTCTGCCAGTGGGTGCCAGAGCAGACAAGCTGTGCGCTGCCTGCATAATCTGCAGAATCCCCCTCTCATTTCCTCTCTGCCTGTTAATGTGGCACAGAGCTGCCGGGGTGACACCAGGCTCTCGGTGAATCACCGGGAGAAATTAGCTTACTTCAGATGGAAGAAGCATTCACAGGGGTGATAAAGACTCCGATACGCTTGCATTGTTTTTCCTCTGGTTATTATAAAGTTAATTATATTTTCAACAGAGGCAAAGGTTTGTGGGAACTGGACAGACCAAGAGAGGAGACCCATGCCATTCCTCCATTCCTGCCAGAGGCAGAAGCGGAAGCTGGACATGGGTACCTGGTGGCGTTTTTCATGGCATCACAGAACAGGGAAATACAATGGGATCTTGGAAGAATTCAGGTCCAAAGGAAAATCTCATTCAGAGAGGATGAATCAGAGGAAAATCCCAAAGAGGACAAAGACAGCAAAGGAAAGATTGGATTGCAAATGAGGCTCAGGACCTTGGCCAGGGAGGATTCCAGCTTCCTCTGCCTCTTCCAGGGAGGAGCTGGTTTGCTGCCAGAGGCTGGGGCCTGTTTAATGAGCAATTCTCCTACCCCTGCCAGGTTCTCAACCTCGTCTGTTCTTGTCACATCTGATCACAGAGGAGACAGAACCACCTCTTGTCCTTTAGCTATTCTTTGCTGTGATTTTTGAAAAAGAAAAGAAAGCTCAATGAATCAGAAGACATTTCCCCTCTGTGGCTGTTGGTGGGCTATAATTTATATAAACAGAATGATAAATCAAAGGCTAGCCACAAAAAGCAAAATAAAATAGGAGGTTCACGCTCATCTTTTATGGCTCCCATTCTGTCATTTCTAAGTGATCAAGAGTCGTTTCTGCAGTTCTGATCAGGGGAGGAGTGGATTTCTTGCAACTTGTGTCAGGCCCACTCTCTAGTGCCGTCATAAATTAGCCAGCCGTGAAGATTGCTTCACGTGCCCTGCAGAAGATCAGCTGATCAGGCGATGCAAATTAAGTCACAAAAAGCTGAAAAACAACTGGATGGATGGCGCTCCGACGCACCCCGTTCATTATGGACACTTTTAAGAGGCTGTTGAAATACATCGCTTAGGCGACCAGCCACAACACGAGTCCCAAATAAACATATTAGAATTCAGTTGTTGTGTGAAGAAGCATCATTTGCGAGAAGAATTTGTGGACTTGAGGTGCGGCAGAAACAAAGCGTACTTGTGACACTCCCGGGGGGACTCTGCGTGGGCTGGCAGAATAATGAATTTAAATAGTTTTGGTTTTTTACCACATGAAAAAATATTTTAAGTGTGCTTTTCTGTAAAAAGCAATATTTTTTACCCCTAGGACATTTACGTGGAGAAGGAACAGTCACATTTATAGCAGCAAGCCTGAAAAGATGGTGAAGTTCATGGCATCTACCATCATGCCAACCTCAGTGTGCAGAGGGGGACAACCAGGCCGGCTCCAGCACCGTCTCCGGGGAGCACGCCCAGAGCTCAGATGCTTTTTTCTCTTAAAAGCAGCAAAGCTTCCAAGCTTCTTCAACATGCATATGAGGCCTGCAGTCTACCTTTTCTTTTCTGTAGTACTGGGAATTGAACCCAGGACCATCCCACGGAGCTGCATTCCCAAATTTAAAAAAAAAAAAAAAATTTTTTTTTTTTTTTTTTTTTTTTTTTTTTAAGCAGTCTTATAAAGTTTTAAATCATCCAGCGTGGACTTGAACTCACACTCCTCCTGCCTCGGCCGCCCAGGTGCTGAGGTCATGGGCATTCACCATATCTGGCTTGGATTATACTTCGTTAAATAACGCATGCAGTACTCTGATCTCAGAGCGCTGGCCTGCCTACCTAACCCACTGCTTTAACTCGGTGAGGAAGGTGTGAGCACAGAGGCATGGCTGGAATCCTCCTAGCCTGAGAGAGCATCTTTTCCTACAGTAGTGTCACCTTGGGCTGTGTCACAACCAACCCTAACAACACTGCTGCTGCTGCAGCAAATGTTTTTGGAATTCCTTTTCTTTTTTTTGTTTTTTCAGTTGTTCTCAGAAACACAGAAGAAGACTAGCCTGGCATCGGTATCAGAGTTGGCACTGTTAGCTCATGGAAAGCCCAGCTCAGGGCGCGACTCCCCAAGCTGAGCTCACCCCAGCTGCCGCTGTCCAATGACTCTCACTGTTCAAACACTCACAGTCTCCAAGAGCATGCGCTCACATGGTGAAGCCACATCTGCCTCCCCAGGCGGCCCCTCAGCCCCCACCCCAGTGACTGTCACAGCCTGCTCAATGACTCCTCGTCAAATGTTTTGGTGAGAACATTCAACATTTTCTGTCTTAGGAATTTTCAGAATAGAACTCCATGCTACCAACTTCCTTATTGCTGGGGTAAGTTAAAGAAAGAAAGGGTTATGTTAGGTCACAGTTCATAGAGTTCAGCCCATAGGACAGGACAGCATGGCTTCCTCCTGCTCCTTTTCACGGGGCCAGGCTCCAAGCCCTAATGGTCAGTGGCATCCTGCCTGGGGCGGGACTTCCTGCTTTAGTAAATCCATGATCCACACTCAGAACTATGCTGAGCCAATCTGGTACCACACGGGCATGATCCAGGCAATCTCACTCGTGCCACTACAAGCATATAAGCTTGGGAGGGGCTACTTATTTATAAACCATAACAAATACATGACTAACTAGAGCAATCATGGCACAAAACGTGGACTAGCTCAGTTGCACCATTGATGTCATGTGCACATGTTTCAAGCACCATTCTGTATATGATAAATATGTATAATTCTTGCCCAATAAAAGATAAATAAAAGACCTTTCAGCAGCGGCCAGGGTTGGATCCCTGGCGTGCTGTGCCGGCCCCACCGCTGGGGTGTGCTGAGCTGCAATTGAGACTGAGCTGGTGGCACTCCCGTAATCCCAGCTCTTGGGAGGCTGAACACAGGTGGATCACTGTGAGTCGAGCTACGTAGTGAGACCCTGTAGACCCTTACTAAAATCACAAAAAACAGACGGCCTTTCAGGACTCCACCCTGTCAAGGCTATCAGGGATAGCAGCAGAAGGCACACACAGTAGCCAATTCATGGGATCACAGAATATAAAAGTAAGGGAGGACTCTGGATGTCATCCGATCAAAGGGAAAATCACATCCATGGTAGAAGGAAGGGAGGATAAGCAGAGATTGAGGAGCAGAGCGATACAGGCTGGATTGGAATCACAGCGCAAGAAACCTTCCCGGGGCACACTGCACTACAGTGGTCCTACGCTGAGCGCAGAAGCCACAGCAGCTTCCCGACCACAACGACCTGCAGCCCCAGTGAGTGCTCTGGTTTCCCAGATCCCTGCCATCCCTGCCTGTTTAGCTGGAGGGAGAGTAGAGTAAGGGTTGGCGTCATAGACCGGCTGCAGGAGAGGAGCAAGCGCAGGGCGTGGCTCTGTCTCCTGTGCTGTGTCTTGGTGAGGAGCAGACCCTATGTGATCGTCTCATGTTGCAGCCACCCGGAAGAGCAGCAGCTCCGACGCACGGGGACCTCGGGCCCTGCCCCACCTCTGATGGACAGCTACCCAGTCCAGTTTCTCCCGGCTCTAGAAAGTCCAGGCTGCAGGCGTGCGGGGAGGGATTAGAAAGAGAGGACGCAGGAACAGAAACCGACCCATTAATCTTCCCGAATAAATGTCTGGAGGGGCTGCGCCCCTTCAACGCGCTTGGGGCTTCCACCGTGACAAAATGAAACACAGCTTCTGCTTAGAGTTATGGGAAATGAACACATAATTCATTCCGCCATAAGTAATGCAAATGACTAATACACTTAGGAAAATTCACCCTTTCTGACAATCAAATAAATTACAATCAAATGGCAAGTAATTCAACAGAAGAAATGTTCTTTCCAGTTACCCATGATTAATAAATTAAGGTACAGAGAACAGATGTAGGGGCAGTGAGACAACCCTTCGCACCAGGCCTGGGGAGAAGCGCCTTTAGACCCTTCTCTGAGGCCGCCGCAAACATGTTAGCAAGAGGCTTAGAAGTCGTGGTGTACAGTATGATCAAAAATATGGTGAATGCCAGTTGTGTTTTTTGTTTTTTGTGTTTTTTTTAAGTATCAATGGAAAAAGTATATTGCCATTTATCCCCTTCCAAATCCTCCCCCTCACCCGGAGCACATATAACCCATCTTTTTGTGCTATCTGAAGAAGCTCTGGAGTCCTCTTTCTTGAGTATCTTTATAGGATGTAATTGGCAGTAGAGTGAGCACGGCTGCCAAGCTCCCCGGGCAGAAAGGCCGGCGTCGGAACGCCTCCCAGCGTGTTCTCACCCGGCTTGTGCACGGCCTGGCGTCCTGGGCCTCCTGGCTCTTCCCCAGAGTCAAACTGGCCATGAAAGGTAAATGTTTCAATTTGATTCAGGACATCAGGAGAGAGGACTTCCGCGGGTGCTGCAGAAAGTGGCAAGGCTAGGGCAAGTCCCAGCGCTGTGCCTTTGGCCACCATGAACGGTTTAGCTTACATATCCGCTGCGTGTCCTGGTCACCTTCATGTGCCTGCATCTGGATTCCGCCAGACCCTTGATAGCACGGATTTGCTGTCTGCCAACGCCTACCTCCCGCTCTTCCTCCGGGACCCCGTGATCCTCCACTCAGGCTGCTCTCCCGACACACCAGGGACCTCCTCGCCCAGCTCTGCTATTGATGCCTGCCCACTCGGCCAACCTGCCCCTCCATGTACTCTTCAGCTAAGTGTCTTCTATGGAAATAGAGGAGGGCTGGGGTGACAATCGCCTGACACCAAGTGCAGACCAGGACGGACACTCAGCCCATGATAGAACACATGCTTAGCATGCACAGGAACCTGAATTGAAATCCCGTGATGCCTCCCAAACTAAGATAAAAAAAGTCTACTATAGTCCCAATATTTCTGTGTACCTGGAAAAAAATCACATGTCAATATCCTAACCCCCAGTGTGTTATTATTAAAAGGGACTCCTATTGCGTGACTGGGTCAGGAGGGTGTAGTCCTGGCACGTGCTATTGGTGCCCCGATGGAAGAGGAGCAGGTGGTCTCTCCCACCCAGTGAGGACACCACAGGAAGGCACAGTCCCTAGCCAGAGCCTGGACCTTCTCTAGGGGTTGAATTTGAATTTGTTCTTGAAATTCCAGCCTGCAGAACTGCAGGAAACAAATGCCCATGGTTTCATAAGTGATCTGGTCCATAGTATTTTGTTCTAAAATCCAAACAGACATCTCAGGATGCTTGCATCATACAGCGTTAGGATGCTCTCTCTCTCTTTATCCCTCACATTTTCCAGATCATCCATAATGAAAACGCATGAGAACCCACTTTTCAGATAGCACAATGCGCGTCTCATTCTCCCCGCCCCACAATGGCACTGTCTGCAGAGTGCCCAGCATTCCCAGCAGGCATTACAATGGCGTCACTGGAGGGACTTCATGCTCTAACTCCTGGAGTGCAAAGTCCCACAGCACGAGCCCCTGCACAGCAAAGAGGAGGGACAAGACGTCCATCACTGTGTCCAGGCAGGTCAACACAGCAGCGAGACACAGCCTTGTGCTCGTTCTTACTCTGAACCTCCTTACATGTAAGAGTTTTAGCTCTTAGTGTGTGCTGGCAGACATGTGAAGTACTGAAAATTTGAAATTATTGTAGTTATGTAGTATTATATGCTATCATTAAAAATATTTCCAGCTACAATCCAGAAACAACTTTAATTTAATATCTATCTATTTATCTATCTATCTATCTATCTATCTATCTATCTATCCATCTATTTATTCTGGAACCCAGGATTAAACTCAGGCCCTTGCACTTGCCAGGCAAGCGCTTATTCTACTGAGCTCTCTCCCCGGCCCCCTAACTTTTATATTTGGTACTGGAAATTGAGCTCATAACCTTACACTTGCCAGGCAGGTGCTCTACCGCTGAGCTGTACCCTAAGCCCAATCTAGAAACAAACCAAGAAATAAAATTTAACAGCATTCACAGCATTTGCCCTAGACAATACACTATCACATATTAAGTACCCTTAAGAAGTATACGTGACAACCAAACTGGTAGTTTATGCCTTATGGTTAAGCGGCAGCCATATGGGGTCAGCAAACACTCACAGCCTTCAGCCCATACACCTCCTAGGGAAGTCCTGGCTTGTGTCTCCCAGGGATGAACTTCCAAGAGGCCTCTCCAGAGTGGAGCCTCTTCACTCTGAGAGTTCTCACTGGTAACATGTCTTAGTGTACCCTGGTGGCGAGATTCCTGACACTATTTGTGCCAGGTGAGCACCCAAGAATGAGCCAAGGTCCCACAGCGGGGAGGCCTTGTTCCTAGTTTGAAGCCATAGTTACCTTAAGAGGACACAGTTTCCTTCCCCTCCCTCACCTGTCCTTTCTCCTGTCTTCTTCTCCTTCTCTCCTTTATCCTGTAAAGCCAGTTCCATTAAAAGTTGAAAGGAAACAGGATGACTCCCAAGCTTCTGAATAGTAGAGGCAGGAGATCTTGTGCTTCCCAATTTTTCTGGCCAATCCCTGGGAGACTGGATATGTGAAAGACCTTTGCTTCCAGGGAGTGGGAAAAATTAAACCACTAAGCCATCATTCCAGCAAGACGTCCACCTCTACAGCAGAATGCCTGAGAGAAACAGTGTATGAGGAGAGAGGGTTCCTCAGGCTCATGGCTCTGGAGTGTCCAATCCATGACAAGAGGCCTCTGCTGGATTTGGTTTCATGGTCAATCACCACATGTACTTGGATCACATGACAAGTAAAACCAGTTACCTCATGGTCAGGAAGTAAACAAATGCAAAGGCAGAGTAGGATCCCCTAAATTCGTTCCAAGCCATGACCTCAGTGACCTACAAAGTCCCACCAGTCTCTGTCTCTCAAAGGTTGTATGACCTCCTAGCAGTCCAAATGCGAGGCCAAGCCTTTATGCACAGGCAGCTCTGTGGGAAGGGACAGCCTCAAAACCACAGCACCCTGTGGCATGTCTGCCATCATTCCTAACCTCTGCGGAGGCCAGTTATCACCAGCAGTAGGAAGGCCTTCAGACCACACCTGGTGGGAGTGGGGCCCCAGCCAGAGCAATGCCCAGCATGAATCTCATAGCCTTTGTGTGGCCCCACTTGACTTCTGACATAGGTTTGGGTCATACTTATTGTGGCAAGTTTGGCCCCCGGCAGCAGTAAGAGCAGCCACATAAGGACTCCACTGAGTGGACTCGCCCAGTGGTATGGTGGCAGCACTTTCCAGGCAGCTGCGCGCATGGCCCAGTGCACCCACACACTCTAGACAGGAGCCCTTGCGGGCTAAAAAGCCCATCCTCATCAGGCCAGCTTCACACCAAACTCAACAAGCAATCCCGACCATCACAAAGATGACCACAAATTACTCTGAGACTTCTCGCGCAAAATGCAAAAAAGGAGCTCATAAACCACAATAAATAATTTGCATCGAGACCTTAACAAAATCCAGGATTGAGCTCTGATTAATTTTGGAAAGCACTTGCCACGTGACTGTAGGCTTCTCTCCTTCTGTGGATGTTCCGTGAGCTCATAAAACCAATTAGAGGTTAATGAGTTGCTACATAAAAGAGATTCCACAGCAGTGCTTTAAATAAGACCTGCCCTTAAGAGCATTTTGCAGCCCATCTGAGCCTCAGACACTATCTTTTTCCATGGCCCCTAATGGCTGGTGCACTGCAGCTCCTGCAGGAGTAGCCCAGTTGTGGCTCCTGGCAGTTGTCAAGCAGAAAGCCCAACAGGATGCAGACACCCCTGTGGAAAGCTGAAAATCTGCTTCCATCCTGCAGGCTGCAAGCAGTGCCTGGACTCCCACGCAGCCCCAGAGCCTGTCCTGGTTGTCCCATGTGAGCCAGCCAGAACATCCAGAGAGCCTCTGTCTTGTCTCCTCTATATCCCTGAAGCACCAATGTTATGGTCTGTGTGTAGGTGTCTCCCCAAATCTTCGTGCAGTCATGGGGTGGGCTTCTAGAGTTCATGATGACTTCATGATCCAATGCTGCGATTATGGGTGTGAGTACTACACTCACAGGAGGGTGGCAGGTAAGGAGATCCTGGATGTAATATGAAGGAGGGAGGGAGGCAGGGAG
>PVJA010016302.1:0-43750 GCA_004027025.1 Myocastor coypus | reverse complement strand
TCTTCTTCTTCTTCTTCTTCTTCTTCTTCTTCTTCTTCTTCTTCTTCTTCTTTCGTGGCACATGGGTTCAAACTCACGACCGGGCCCTTCCTTCCTCCTTCTCTTCTCAGAAAGCCCCCAGGCTCCTCCAAGGTCTGGATCCTAGCATATGAACAGTCGTAGTGGTTTTGAAATCTTCATTTGCTGGAAAGAATAATGAATACCATCCCCTCAAGATGCCCAGGTCTGAGAATGTAGTGGGAGCCTAGCTCAAAAGCAGGTACTGAGGGCTTTAGATTTCAGGTCACAAGCTGGAATTTGGGGAAAGCATGGAGCTCCATGAAGGCTTGGGTGCCTGCTGCCAGCCTGGTACCTGGCAACACAACTTCACAGGGAGCCTGGTCTCTCTGGAGCTCATGGCTCAGATGGGGAGACAGGCATTACAGGGTGACTGTGACAGCACAGAGTCACCCTAGGTGTAGTTATATAGAGCCTCAGGGTGGAGGGAGTACACTCTGGGGAGTGGTATTGACTGGGGCTGAGTCCCAAAGGATTGTGGCGTGTGCCTTGTCTTGTTCCCAGGCCACACTTTTTGGGTCATTACTGTCACAAAAGGCAATGCAAGATCATTGATTGTTCTGTCCCCTTGTTGATCCTGTCCTGCCATAGTGCGGACAACAGCAATCATAACCTACACTAAAATGTACTTCCCATGTCCTAAGTGCCTTATGTGTAACAGTTTTACTCTTTATGACTGCCATATGAAGCAGATGTATCCAGTATCCCTCTACTGCAGGTGGGGAAGCTGAGGCATGGAATAGTGATGGAACTTGTCCCAGACATCAGAGAAAAGATCTGGTGAAGCTTTGATTCAAACCCAGCCAGCCTAGCTCTAGGGTCGCTGGGCATAATGCTGTACCACCCTACCTCAAATTCACTCCAAATGGCTTGTTGGTCCTTGACCTCCCATAGTCAGTGGAAAAGCTGCTGCCTCAGACACTCAGTGTACTATGTCGGTGGTGGTCCTTATGGTCTCAGGCATCAGCACTTACTGAGACAAGCTCTGGAGGGAGGGTGGTGTCAGGGTCACAGCGAAGCTCTTCTCTTCTTCCCATTGTGGATGCAGCAGCGAACAAGACAGAAAGAACCCTGCCTAGTGGAGATGCATTTATAGGGAGGGGGTAATGATCAAAAATCAGATGTGTAGTACGTTAGATGCTGATAAAGCCTATGGAAGCTAATTAGGCAGAGAAGGCAGGGAGGGCCAGGCGAAGCTGCCATTACAAATGGGGAGGGGGTTGTTCACTGGACAGGTGACACATGAATAAAGACTTGAAGGAGACAGGTGGAGATCTGGGGAGGACTAGCGCTAGAGGGGTGTGACTGGCTGTGGGAGTGATGACTCATGTGGGAAGCCATGTGGCTTCTGCCTGGAAATGTATTAGGATGGTGTAGTTATTGCATAGCTGTTGGTGTCTATGCTCTGTATTGCAGTGAGTTGCATAGGGCTGGCCTGCAATAAGCCATTTAACCTCTCTCTGTGCTTCATTTTTCTAATCAGTAAAATAGGATTAGTAATTGTGTCTGTTGGTAGGATTGAGTTAATTAATATATATATATATATATATATATATATATATATATATATATATATATGAAGTACCCAGTACATGTTTGCTCTTTCTATGATCACTGTAAGCATTTTTCATTACTATTATCATCATGATTATTTTGACCATTGTCTTCCCCCTCCTTAGACTCAGAGGCCTTGAGGACAATGGCCATGCATGGCTCCTCCCTGCAGCCTGGAACCAGCCCAAGGCAGGG
This sequence comes from Myocastor coypus, assembly GCA_004027025.1. Classification (NCBI taxonomy): domain Eukaryota; kingdom Metazoa; phylum Chordata; class Mammalia; order Rodentia; family Myocastoridae; genus Myocastor; species Myocastor coypus. The sequence continues at coordinate 41,944 of PVJA010016302.1, read as the reverse complement.
CTCAAGGAGTGGACTGAATAGGGATGAGGTGAGGGGAGGCTAGTGTTGGACATAGCTAATGAAAAAGTAAATGGCAGAACATGAGAGGCACCAGGTTCCCACTTGCCTGCCTCCCTCTGGCTTCCCAGGCCCCAGAGCTGGCCAGAGGCTAGAAGGCTGGGCCCTGAAGCCTGCCCATCTTCATGTTGGTATGTGCAGAGTCCGGGGCTGACAATCCATTTGTTAGTAGGGTAATAAATAAACAAGCTGCTTGTCAGCACAGGGACTGGCACGGGCGCCTTCAAAGATAAATGCTGCCTCTGAAATAGACAAATATTTACCATTCTCCAGACGAAGTTGTCAGCCCTGCTAAAGACCTCCAGGGCTTAGAATTAAAGTGAATGTTAAGATTTCCTTTTTACTTTAATGGAAGTAGATCACTGTTCTTCCCTATAACAAAGAACACAAATTTGCCTGTACTTGAACCCCTACTACATGCCTAGACTCTCTCACAAGCTCACCACAACACTTTGGGGTATGGGTTAAGATCATCACCTGGCATATGAGTCTAAGATCATTGCCTTATGCATGAGGCAACTAAGACTTTCATGAGTCTGATTTGCTAGTGGCCACACAGCTGAAGGTGGTAGAGCTGGAATTTGCGCCTGACTCTGTATTGAGTTTCCCATAGCCAGTGGAATGGGAGCCTCACCTGAGCATACAGGAAAAGGGGTAGAAAGACAAGATCCTTTCTTCAGGGCACGTGTGACACTTTTGGTTCATAGGGTAATAAATGGGATCCATGCACAGCTTGTATCTGCTAGAAATGGTCCCAGAAAGCTGGAGGAATTTGTCTCCTTCTAAGACTGCAGTGTCAGAGTCAAGAGATTCCTAGAGTTTCTCATCCAGGTGGAGACCAAGGTCTGACCCACATCTGGTACAGCTTGTGCAGTGTATGTGGAAAATCAGTGACTTTGTGCCCATTTTATAGATCTGGAAACTAAGACCAGTAAGACTATGACAGGTCCAGGGGCATGGCCATAGGATGGCATCCTTGGGACTCTGAGATGGAGCATGTCTGTGCAGATGAAGTGAGCATGGTACTGCCAGAGCAGGCTGTCAAGCTGCAGTTCTGGTGCTGTCAGTTATTAGCTAAGTGACCTTGGGCAAGATACTAAGTTCTCTGCATTTCTTTTTGGTCTTCTGAAAAGTGAACATTTTAATAACTGCAAAAGTTCTTAAGAGAATGAATAAATTTGTAGACAAAAAATACTTAGACTATGCCTAATGCATAGCAAATGGTATTAGTGATTATTATTATCTCTATAGACTTTTTTTCATTCCACAAACTGTGTACGTCTGAGACAGATATTTCCAGTTGCCATCACATGCACCCTTTCCAAGCTCTAGGGGCTGCCAGAGGGACCAAGGTGAGGAACTTTCCACCCCATCCCCTCCCACTGGGCAGGGCAACTCTGACCCTACCCTGGCTCCTGGATTTGAATCCTAGTTACTGATAGCAACAGCATGTGTGAGAAACCCAAGTTTACTGCTATCTTCCTTTCCCTGTCTCATGTCTCCATGTCTTCTAGTGTGGACTAGAATTATTTTCCAAATCGCTGCCTGGACAGATAGTAAAGCAAGACTGTAGGGATTTGGGCATGCCCACATGTAAGTCTGTTGCCCAAAGAATCTGTCTCTCTGGACAAGAAGATAGACACACAAACTAGAAGTGACCATATATTAAGGAAGATATTACAGAAGTCAGAGGGAGGGGTTAATCAAATCCAGGGCAGAGGTCTCAGGAGGTAGCTCCAAGCCAGTGCCCTCTACATAGGCTTGTGTAGCATGCAGAAGAGCTGTGTACTGTTTTACCTCTATCAGGTTTGAACCTTCCTAAGAGGATACGCATCAGGCTCTACTGAGCTTGCAGCTGATGGACAGCCATGGACATTCAGGCCCCATTGCCATCCTCGGCCACACCGAGTCTTACCCCAAACTGGTGGGAAGTAAGCCGAGCTGAGAGCATTTTCCAGGACCAATACTACCATCTGCCCCCTTTGCTTTTGAGTTCCAGAGCTAGAGCTCCCATCCCAAACTCAGGAACCCTGGGCATCTTTGTTTCCTCCACACGAGCGTGGCATGTGAGCACTCTTGGCTCCCATTATGGGTACAGATAGCCTCCTGCTTCTCCTTCTACTTTGGGACTCTTACATAAGCATCGGTCCTTGAGTTCCCTTTACTGTTTTCTCCAAGGTTCCTTGAATATCACTATAGCAAGTCCCACTGTAGGAAGAGCCCTCATGCCTTAGAGTTTCAAGGTGGATCCTATGCCAAACTACTGCTGAAAGATAAAGACTTTGTCCTGAGAGAGGTGTTGTTTGAATCTGTACCCTTTGTTTCTTTCCATGTGATCTTAGGTGGGCTACTAACTTTTCTGGGCTTCGGTCTCCTATTGTGTGTGAGAGAGACACACTATCTATCTCGATAGTGAAGAAGGAATAAATGATATAAAGAAAGGACTCTGGTTCTCAAGGAGGCAGGTGGAAAAAGTGGCCTTATGCTGCTCAACCCTGAAAGAGCTATTTCTATCCTGGAATCTTCCCAACAGAGTGGCAGGATCTTATTTCATCTGCTTTTGTCGTCTTTTGCCTTTAGACTAAAGGACCCTTAATGGATTCCAAATCTGTTATTTTATTTATTTCATATTTAGAGTTTGAGGTTGGCCAAGATAGATGAAAGTCCTAAGCAGTGTCTTAGTGGATCTTTGGATGTGAGCCTGGCTAACCCTGGGTTCAGGTTTCTTAGAGTCTAGTGGGTGCTTAAACATCCTCACAGAACACTCTCGAGCCACTGATATTCTAACCTCCCAGTCTGTTCCCAATGTTAGCAGTCTCTCTCTGCTAACATTCACAATTGGTGACAATTTAGAATTTGTGTTAGCCTGAACTTTAACTTGTGTATTTTCCATGAAAGGTCTCAGTGAAGATAATGATTTCTGAAGAAAAAAATTTCCCATGGGACTGTGTAACTTATATTAAGTATATTAGCATGATGTGCCCAGGAAAGATTGATACCCATTCATAGCATGGCTTTGATGGGCAGTAGAATATGCCCCTTGGAGAGAGGAGGGACAGTACATATTTCTGTGCTTTTATCCTGTACTTCAGTTTTTTATTTGTTAATCAGAGTCTTTGAACACCTCCCCTGTAGCCACACTAGTTCTGGTTATTAAAGTACATTTTAATAGGCCAGCCAGCCCTGCCCTTGCCAAGTGCCATGCTGTTACTCATGTTGAAGATAAGGGCAAAGAGCTAAGAGAAATAAGTTTTGAGAGTCCAACTCTAGATCCCCTACTGATTCTTTGTGTCCTTGGACAAGTTATCAGTTCTTGCTGAGCATTTCAGTGATATTCAAATCTCTCTTTGTGCTGGCCTCACTCACTTTCATAGCCTCATTTCCCACTTATAGTCCACAAATTCCCTACCCATCTAGTCAAACAGCCTTAATTCCCATGCTGGGAATATTATGTTTTCTCTCCTCTTTCTTTTACTAGGGATGGTTCTACTTTTCTTTGCCATTAAAATCCTATGCACCACTCAAGACTCACATGAGGAACTTGTCTCTATTAAACTTCTTTTCCCAGTTTGTCTTAAGTCTTTCCTGACCACCTTCTGGGACATTAAAAATCACATTCTGGTTGACATTATAATTATTGCACACCTTCTATTGTAAGTGGAAGGAGCTAGAATTCTTGCTTAGGAGTTTCAAATGCAAAGCCCCATGTGATAGTTAATTTTGTGCTTAAACTTGTGTGTAAATTAAGTAAATGCATGAGTAAAATTATTTCTTAGTGTATCTTCGAGAGTTAACATTTGAATCAATAGGCTGACTGAAAAATGATTTGCCCTCACCAATATGAGTGAACATCCTCCCATCTGTTTGGAGACACAGAGAGACAGAAGGGTGCAGGAAAGGCAAATCAGCCTTCTCTTTCTGAGAGGCACATCCATCCTCTGCTGTGTGGGATTCTGGAGTAGTCCCTATTCAGTCTTCTTAATGAATTTTTTTTTTCAGGACCTGGGTTTGAACTCACAACCTTGCACTCGCCAGGCAGGCACTTGTACCACGGAGCTATATCCCCAGCCCCTCTATTCAGTCTTCTAACCCCTTGAAATCCACTTTTCCAATCTCTTCATCATCCAGTGCCTGGTTAATGTTGGTTGAGTCCTACTATGTATCATGCATTTGTCTAGGGCATGCCTTGAGAAAACGAAGATTAACCAGATATCATCCCTTCTTTCTAGGGAGAGGCAGACATGGGAACAGACAATGATAACCAGAGACATATGCTGTGGTAGAGGGTAGGAACAATGGTGGCCCAGAGCAGTGAGTCGAGAGGATCTGAGAAACCATGCTCTGTGTTGATCACTTTCTCTAGCCTGCAGATTACACTGACTCACTTATAGTCTTAGATTACATTTATTCTCTGGTCTGATTTTTGTTTCTTACACAAGAGGGCAGGTGGGCTCAGCGGACTTGTAGATCTATCCTACAGCACTTACCTTGCACTGACTTTCTGTTCATTCCTCTGGGAACTGCACTAATCTTCATTGTACTCTTCATATTTTTCAAAAGAGTTGAGGCTTCCCTAGTGCTCCAAGACTCATCATGCCCTGGCTTTGATAGGGATTGACTGAGACACTATTGAGGTTTCAGATCTTCTAGTGGCCTTTTGATCCATGCTGGGCATGGGCAGACTTGCTCTCGGCACATTGCCTGCCTTATTGCCAAGTCTTGGGGGAGACTCTTGTGATATTGTGCCAGAAGCTGTGAGTGCCACGGAAAACAAAACGAGACAATTCCTAACTTCATAAAGTTCACAGTTTAGTTGGAAAATAGATTTACTAAAATAGTCATAGAAAGGAATGTATAATTACATCTTCAGAAAAGTGCTGAGAACAAGAAACAGTCCTGGGAGAGGCAGTACAATGAGGATAGAACAATGGTAGCAGCATGAAGTCATTATTGAGAGTTGTTTTGTCAGAGTCCAGAAGCAACGTGGGAGTGGACTGAGGAGGAAGCTGGATATGAGGAAGTAGAGATAGTGCTGTGCAATATTTCTTTTTTTTTTTTGGTCTTTTTGAGACAGGGTCTTGCTATGCAGTTCAGTCTGGCCTTGAGCTCACTTTTGTAGCCCAGGCTGGTCTCGAACTCACACCAACCCTCCTGCCTCAGCCTCCCGAGTGCTGGGATTACAGGCGTGCGCCACCACACCCGGCTGTGCAATATTTCTTAATCGATGACTGACGCTGCTGCAAGAAAACAGTGAAATGTTTTCTTTATTTATTTAGTATCAGTGATCGAACTCAAGACCTTGCAGTTGCTAGGCAGGCACTCATGCTACTGAGCTATTTCCCCAGCCCTTGAGATTTTTATAGCAAGTTTTTAAAGAAAAAGTTATAAGGCAATCCACAGGCACCATCTTTTGTAATGCCTTGAACAATCTTATGACATAGGGTCAGGCTTTGTTCACATTTGACAGAGAAGGAAAAGAGAATTCCAGAAAGATGTGTTTTGAATAGAGTATTCATAGCAGAGCCAGAATGGGAGGTGGAGCCCCCAGAATCTCTGCATTCCTCTGATCCCCAAAGGCTGGCTGTTTACCACTGTCTGAATGGATGGGAATTGTTTTTCACACACTCAAGATATCTTTATTACTTTTTTCCTTCCCTCCTCAGTTCTTTAAGATTCAGAACCATGGCCAGAGCCTCATTCAGCACCATGGCCAGAGCCTGCAAGCCGTTAGTAAACACAGAGGTAAATCTAGAGCTTTAGCCCATGAGATTAGCCATGCTTTTGTAAGGTGGGTTTCTCAGCAAATATCAGCTGAATATATACTACAGATCAGGTACTGTAAGGGGTCCTGGGGAAACAACACTGGGAAACTGCCCTTTCAGAGCCTGCAGTCTAAGATGGAGAAAAAACATGGGCATAGTGAGATGTGCACACGGATAGTGGAATTATAAAGGAGCATGAGAGTCAAGGATTTCCTGAAGAGGTCCAGCCTGGGATGAACCTTGAAGAGAGACATGGCAATGAGGAGCCACTGAGAGTTTTAATCAGGGACATGACAAGGTCGCACACGTGGTTTAGAAGGATCCCTCTGGTGCAGTTGAGAAGGGGTGGAGGTGAGGAGAGAGATGGGTTGGCTCAGGAGGTGAAGAGGAGGGAGTCTTCCCAAGCACGTTCTAAAACACACGACATGGCTTTAATATTGCTTGCAGGAGCAGATGGAAGTGTTCTGGCTTTGCATGTTTCCTGTTGACATGAAAAGTTTCACTGCCTTGACCGGCTGAGGCTGGTATTGGGAAGGAATTGTGTTGCTGGTGGAGAGGAGGAAAACGAAATGCTGAGAAAGGGAGAAGGACAGTTTGATTTGCTGAACAGTTACTTTGCATTACCAGTATGCTAGGTGCTTTTCACGTATGATCATTTAATTCTCCCAACAACTTGGGAAGTAAGTAGTCCCCCAGTTTTCACAGAGAAACTGAGGATCAGAGAGGTTAATAAATCTGGTGCCACATTCACGATCCACGTATTAAAAATGAAATCAAGAGCTGAGATTTGAACCCTACGCGGCTCCAGATGCCTCCCATTCTTTCCTCAAGCATCTTTTTCTTTCAGCGGAGACCCAGCTCCCAGAGAAGAATAATGGCTCTGGGCACCGCCCCTCTTCACTTCCTTGTTCAGCAGGAGGAGCAATCACATTAAACATTCTTCGGCTCGTAAGTCCAGGAGCTTCAGAAACCCACAAATGAGCTGAATATAGTGACATGGTCCCTCCTGGGTCGGGTGGGCTTGCTTTTTGCTAACCCACCCTAACTTGTCTTGCAGAAAAGAGTGATTCTGTATTCAGGAATAAGGAGATAAGAGGTTCCATATCAGTGCCAATTACCTGCTTTGACACCCCTGGGGTGCCCTTGGTCCCCAAGTTTTGGACTGCAGCATTCTCTCTGGGCATTTTGTGGCTGCTGTGGTGGCATCTGCCGCAGAGCCTGAGGAAGCTTTATGGAGATGGTCACACTCCAGTGCCCAGCCTACTTGTTGGAACTTTCCAGAAATATTGCACTGCAGACATTTTCCGCGCCGTTATGCTAATGGAATCAGGAAAAATCAATTGTCCTTAAGGAACAGGGGAATGAGACGTGCTGTAAATGCCACAGAATGAGTGATTGGTTGATTGCTTGCCGGCGATCGGAGCGCGACTCATCCCTACATTATTCTGATGAATTTTTATGGCATGCCTCCTTCTTGCTTGCTCCCTCCCCCACCCAGCCCCCCTCAGCCAGGGAAGAAGGTTTATGGCTTGCAGCTTCTCAGTTGATTGAATGCAGCTGGCATTGTTGCAGCAGAGGACAAATAGGTACATTTGCTTTACAGGCTGAGAAAAGTGGGTTTGGAGAAATTGCACTGCCACGTCCCTCTGCAACAAAAGCGCCCTTAAAAATGCAGATATTTTTTATGAAATGACTTTACTCTCCTTCTTGTGTCCTTAATCGTCCTATCAGAGGAAAGGGCAAAAGAAAGAAATAAAGAAAAAAAGGTTGGGGGGAATAGATGGCTAGCGTTTTTGCAGAGATCCGATTTTTCATTCTTATCACAAAAGAAGCTAACGAAGGCATTTCATTAGTATTCATTTTAAGCTGATGTGATTTTCTCCTCTTCGCTAACACAAAAATAAATAAATAAACAGTCATCTATGTCTGGGAAACTGCCGACAAGGCGGCTTGGATCAGAGGTCAGCATTTTCTGGAATGAGTGTGCATTACATTAGGCAAGGTGGCCAAGAAAATGGATCTAACTCAAAAAAGGGGCCCTTGAGGGCTGGGAGGGAACAAGGTTTGGGTGGGGACAGGTCTCTTGGCTTTCAGAGCTGATGTCCAGGATGGCAGTGGCATTTTAGGGACTAGGAAAGCAACCAGGCTGCGATTGCTGTTTCCCATGGGTAGGTAGCTACACAGGTGCTCCCAGGGCCTGGGTGCTGGTTCTGAGGCCGGGTTTGTGTAAGCTCTGGTCAGGGCACCAGGGACTTCCATTGTTTGCTTTTTTCCCTATTTCTTCCTCAAGGACAGCTAAACCCTACGGAAGGTTGGGAAATTCAATGGGGCGAAAATCCAGGAGTGTCTACCTGGAAAGAGGGGATCTAGGGACACAAATGTCATTTTTATCCATCCAAAGAGGCATGGCAGATGGAGGCATAAGCTTAGGGTGTCGGCCTCTGGAGGGATGAGCTGGGGCTGGCTTGTGGATGTGCCAGGCAGGCAAAAAATCCACCAGATTTGAGACAAATTTTCAGATGAAATGTGCTCAGAATGTCCCTAGGTATCTATTGTTTATATCTCTGAGCTTCAGCATTCATGTTTGTAAGAGGAAGTAAATCAGAATAAAACAAACCTAACATTTTCTTTTTAAAAATTTTACATATATGTATGTATGTATGTATGTATTTTGTACAGGGTCTCACTATGCAGCCTGAACTCATAGTGATCTCCTGTTTCAGCTTCCCTAGCACTGGGATTATAGGCATATGCTGCCATGTGGGGTCTCGATGGCTGGCTCAGTGTGTCCCAGAGGCTAGCACAGCATGTGGTACAGATGATTGAACCCCGGTCCCTGCACTTGCCTAAGCAAGTGCTTAGTCCACTGAGCTATCTTACCAGCCCCAAGCCTAATATTTTCAAACTACTATTAGCTTACAGTGCTGGAAAATGGGTATTAGTGATTCTTCCTTTTTTATAAAGAAAAGGAAGCCCTGAATCAGGGATATTGTAGGCAGCACAATTTCCTGGACCCCCATGATTAAGATCCCTCTTGCTCAGCTGCTTCTTAAAGTTACAGGGAGGAGGGGTGAGGTACACATGCCCAACATTTTTGATTCTCATATGAAAATCCTTGTCTAGTTCCCTTCACATACCAAGGCAGTTGACATATTGCCAACTTTTGGCTGTGCCCTCTCAGAGGGCGATGTCCTTTTGTACTCTCCATGGTTAATTTAGATGTTGCAGCAATTGCTGCCTTGCCTCATCCTTTGATACTCCTTGTGTTACTGCCCTTGTCTGTTTTTTCCGTGTGGCAACAGAAATATCCTTTAACTCAAATGCCATTCCCTCTCGGAAGACTTCCTGGAGACCTTACACAGACAGGGCTTTAATTCTTTCTGTCCTTTTTCTCTGTCATTGTGTATTTGATTCTAGATTCTAGAATACAAAGAGAAGAGGGAATCATGACCAGGGTTCTAATGCTGGCACTGGTGTACAATCATGAATGAATTTGTTTTTCTCACTGACAAGTAGTGACAATAATCATAACTACTTCAAAAGGCTACTTGCAGAGTTCAGTGACTACTATTTATAAAGTATAGTGCCTGGTACATGTGTGACTTTAAGGAATCCAAAATGAATGAATACATTTTCTTTTAGTTTATCTAGAAATCATGAGAGACTTTACTTAGTTCCTTCTCTTTGGTCCAGTTTCTCCTTGCCTTAGGTTTTCTTTCTTTCTTTCTTTCTTTCTTTCTTTCTTTCTTTCTTTCTTTCTTTCTTTCTTTCTCTCTCTCTCTCTTTCTTTCTTCCTCCTCCTCCTCCTCCTCCTCTTCCTTCTCTTCCTCCTCCTCCTCCTCCTCCTCCTTCTTCTTTGTAAGGGTCTACAGGTGTTCAGGGTCACTACTAGAACAGACTCATAGTGGTCCACCTGTTTACAGCCTCACAAGACCTGGGATTACAGGTGCATGCCACTGTGCCCAATCTCAGTGCACCCCAGGGGTGGGGCCAGCGTGGCAGCCTTAGATTTTCAAGCATGTTCCCTGAATGATAATAAATACCTGAATGTGCCAGGTAGGCCCAGGATAGAACTGCAGTGTCTCTTTCTCAGCTAGGACTGGAAGCTTCTCAATGCCAAGGGTTCCATCTCACTGTCTCTCCTGCCAAATGCTCCAAGGGCCAGATCCACCCAGGTGTTGCCATTCACAGGGGATAGCTTGCTGATGAGAGATCTGGGGCCACTTTGGTTCTTGCCTGCTGCTGTGACCTTGTGGTCATCGGACTTCCCATATATGGTGGGATGACCTGTGAGAGGGGAAGAGGAGGGTGCTCTGTTTTCTTTTATGCTCAGCAGATGAAGAGGTTGCTGCAGTTGTCTAGTTGGTGTTATTCCTTCTCAAAGTAAAAACGTCCCCACAGCCAAGGTCCTGAAGCCGGTCTGTCGGAGGAGATAGCTCTGCCCTTGAAAGCCATTCTCTTGGTCCGCATTTCCTGTGGGTAATTTGAAACTGGGGCTCAGAGAACTGAACTCCAGTTAATGGTTTTCAATAAAGAATTAAGTGCTGCTCCTCAGGCTGGGCTGGGACTTGGCTTCCTGGAAGGGGGGAGAGTGCTGGGGGGGCGGTTGCCTGCATTGAGGGATGTGTTTGCATTTTCCGGTCAGTTAGGCAGCCTGATGAAGAGGCGATAAGGTCAGGCCACCACAGCCAGAGGGCAGAACTGGGAGGAGGGTGGGACTAATGGTCGGAGCATTAGAGCTGATCGGCCATTTCCACCGAGTGCTAGTCAGGCACCCAGCTGGTGTCCCTGCCCTGCAGCAGCCCCTTCTGGCCGGAATGCCAGAGCTTTTCTGATCGTGTTGCCTTCCATGTCAGATATCACTACTAGAACAACCAAGGATCTTGCTGCATGTTTTCTGCATAAAAATAACCCCATCAAGCCTTATACCCTCAGAAGTCACATTTACTTACTTTTTTTTTTTTTTTTTAATGTGTTTAGGCTGGCCTTAACTCACTTTTGTAGCCCAGGCTGGTCTTGAACTCACACCAATCCTTCTGCCTCAGCTTCCCAAGTTCTGGGATTCCAGGTGTGCTCACAGTTACTTTCATCACTCTTGTTTTCCCTATGAAAAAACACAGAGAAGTTAAGTAAATTGCCCAAGGTCACACAGTTTCTGTGCCTCAGAATCATTATCACCAGCTAGCCAGGGAAGGCCAGTTTTTCCATGTCACAGGTGAAGAGACAGGGAGAGGGAGCTATCCAGAATTTCCTAGTAGGCATCAAAAGCCCTAACAGTGTTCCTGGCTTGTCTGGTATATTTGTTTCTGGGAGCCTGCCCTAATCCTGCCGAAAGAAGACTATTCCAAAGAAAAGATTATTTGTGATATGCAATTATTTGAAGCCATTAAGTACCTGATAATGGGAAATGGTTCCTTAAAATCTGTTTGCACTGACAGTCTGCAGCCCATGGCAAATGATGTTTCTGAGGGCAGCATAGCAACCTGGAAACATGTTTGTGACATAAGAAAAAAAGTGAAATCAAATTGCATGCATAATAACCTTCCAAGTATATTCCCAAGGGGGAGGAGATATGCAAAACAATAGCTATTGTGTTAGGAAGATGAAACTGCATATAGTTTTCTCTTGTTTTTCAAACTTTCTCTAATGTGTTCTTTCAATTACAGATAAATGGATGGACATGATCTGGGATAAAATCGGATGACCCAGGAAAGCTAGACGGTCACTCTGTGCATCTGTTTCTAGCTAGTACACTATGGATAAGCCTCCTTCTCTCGGAGTTGCTGTTAGTTGATGGAAATCACAGCTATCACGTGCCTAGCACAGCACCTGTGTATAGTAAGTGACTAAGGGACGTCAGTTACTGCCCTGAGCTTTATCTTTTCCCCACACATTGTTTTCTGCCTTACCGAGATTTGTACAGGGAAGATGGGACAGCCAGATATAAACTTGCGTTCCAGAGGCCAGGGATACTCAGAGTAAGATGTACGCATGTCACTTCTGGTATCACTTGATAGCCACCAAAAGGATGAAGGCAGACCCTCCAGGTTAGCAGGACCCAAGCCCCAAGAAAGGCCTGAGGTAAATGTTCCCATAAGGTCTGTCTGAGAAGAACAGCCCACTAAGTTGGCCCTCTGAACAGCATCTCCCTAGGGAGTCTGGGCATAGAGCCTTGTGGTTCTGATGCTGTCTGCCAGCTCTGGTATCCTCATTTTCTCATCCATGCCCTCTTCACCGGGCCTCCTTACTAGTCTGACTCAGTGATTACTGGGAGTGGAGGTAGGGGTCGGTATGAGGGACTTTCCCTTACCTCTGCTTACAGAATCCCCCATCTATGCTTTGTGCAGTGAGCAAAGCACGGCAACTAAAAGGCAACACAGAGGATCTTCTCTTCCTTACTTGGTTCCTTGTTCCTGTGCATCCTGTTTCTGTAGCAGCTCAGTAGAATCCTTCTGCCCTCCACATCAGTCACTGCCCTCCAGAGTGACCTTTATAAAAGTCAAACCTGACCTTAGCAGAGCAACCCAGCTCCCCAGCCGGGCCACACTGCTCGCCTGTGGTCTGACCATCCCTCATGCACGATGACACATAGCCACCTCTGTCTGCCCCGCAGAGCCCTTTTATGGCTCCATGCTTATCTGATCTTCCTGCTTCCTGGATGCCCTTTTCTGCACAGCAGACTCTGGCTCCCTCGCTAAAGCCCCGCTCAGATCCCCTTGCTGCCTCTTACAGCATTGTAATGATTTCCCAGTCTGCTCCTCGACCCTCAGAGCTATGTAGCCCTCAAGGGAAGGAGCTGTGTCTTTTCATTTTTGTACCCCTCAAGCTTAGCTCAGAGCCTAGCCCAGGCAAGAGCCCAGTGAGTGTTTGTTGAGTGAATTATGAATGACAGTGTGATCTCAGGGATTCCACAAGGGAGGAACAACAGGGCCCTTTGACCTCCTGGGAATGGGAAGTGTTCTCAGCTGAATTCTCCTGGCAGACACTTCTCAGCATTGCCAGCTGCTCACTCCCCAGAGGCCCTGTCTCTGCTAAGCTCCCAGACTGCTGTAAGAACAGGAGGCTGTAAACCCAGCTAGCTGTGGGATTGTGGTCACCACGTCACGGAGAGTACACCATTACAATGCCTGAGAAGTTTCCCGAAAGCACTATTTGTGCATGTGTGTGTGTGTGTGTGTGTGTGTGTGTGTGTGTGTATGTGTGCACGCACACATAGATGTGCCTATATGTGTGTATTTGGCTTTTCTTTATGATTACTTATACCTCGAAGTGTTCTCCGTTCACCCTCCTTCCTTCCCTTCTGTTGTGGCCAAAGAAATACCTACTGACTCTTATGCTTGGTTCAGGTGTCACCTTCTGAGTTAGGGACCCAGGCTGGGTGAGTGGCTTACAGGCCCTGCGGCACTGCAGTCACGCACCATCCGCACTGCGTTGTCGTTACCTATTTGTTTTCCTAACAAGCTCCTTGATGCAGAGACGTGGTCTGGTTCACTCTGGTGTCTCTCATCCATGGATCATGATAGGTGCTGATAAATTGTGCTGGGTGGATTTAGGGCTGGAAGGGTATGTAAGTGACTTGCGTTGGGACCCCCCACTGTTGCTCTTCATCAAAACCAGGAGCTGATCTAGGCCAAAGGTCCATATGATGCCAAGGTGAGCTCTACAGCATAATAGAAGACACACCCAGCCCTCAGCCTTGCTGGGTAAGACAAGCACACTGTCCCCAAAGGGAATTCAGCACTTTGTCCAGTAGTGCTGTGAGCTGTGGAGGGAGCTGGGCTTCAGAACTAGATGATTCAAACTGGTTCTGAGCTCACTCCTCCCATATTTAAACTTGTTTCTTGCCCTCTAAAATGGGAACTACAGCCCTTGATCAGCCAACCTAACAGAGTTATTGTAAAAATCAAGGGAGTTAATGTCTTTGAAATTCTATTTTCCTGCTCTCTAAGATAGAGAGCCCAGCAACAAAGCACGGCAATGCCCACTAGGGGGAGCGGCAGAGCAGACCAGATCTTGTTAGAGATGTAGAAACAAGGTTCCTACTCTGGATTAGGTCCTGGGTGGGCGGACATAAGGTACCTCATGATGAAGTCTTGTGTTTACCTCTCCTCGCCATTTCCTGCTAGAATCAAGTGACATTTTTGGCCTCTCTTTCAAGTATTAGAGAAGGAGTTCAGAAGGTCAGCCCGACACCAAAGAGGGCAGCACTAATTCTCTTCCTCATCTACTGGTGTAGTTATGGGCAGGTGAAAGTATAGGGTATCGGTTCCTTTCCTTTCAACAGGGTTTTCTGTTTGGCCCAGATGCTGGGATTCCAGGCCTCCCAGTTCATGGTTCATCTGGTGTTGGGCACATCTGCTGCCTTCTAGGATGCCACATCAGTGAGACAGGACCCAGGTCTCTGGATACCTTCCTTCCTGGGTACTCGAAGCCGGCAGACTCGGCCTCACAGTTGATTAGCATCCTGTGTGCTGGGGCAAGTGGGACCAGACAAGGCCAGCTGGAGGAGAGCTCTGTAACCCAATTTGCTGTGCAAAGAAGCCAGTCTGTCTGGCAAGAGCTAATTGGAAAGCTGCTTCCTCTAAGCCCAGACCCAGGAGGGCTCTAGGCCTGACTGGGCGGGGCCCCTTTGGTGAGTCCAACATCACTTAGTGCTTTGTGGGAGCTGCTCCCAGCGGGAGAGCACTTAGCCCTGGTAATTGGCCAGGCAGGCTCATCATTAATTCATGCCAAATAGGGGAGGGGTGGGGAGAGAGAGAGAGAGAGAGAGAGAGAGAGAGACAGAGAGAGAGACAGAGAGAGACAGAGACAGAGATAAATTGTGCTGGGTGGATTTAGGGCTGGAAGGGTATGTAAGTGACTTGCGTTGGGACCCCCCACTGTTGCTCTTCATCAAAACCAGGAGCTGTCTGGTTTTGATGAAGAGCAACAGAGAGAGACGGAGACAGAGAGCGAGAAAGACAGAGAGGAGGGAGGAGAGTGGGGGGAGGTGGGAATAAATGAGTTTCTGAAGGGAAGAATCTTGTTTCTGGGCTTGGTTAAAACAGCTTTGATTTGGGATGAATTTTAAAGATCAGGGATTCCTTTGCTAACTTGCTGCTGACCTGAGCAAGTTGCCCCAGCAGGCCTTAGGTTCCTAATCCACTGCAGGAGACACTAACCTGTGACCTGCCTACCTCAGAGGAAGGCTTTGAGGACTGAATTCACGTATGAGGGGTGCGCCTTCCACTGACGTTCATTTCAATGGGCTCAGGGCAACAGGGAGCCATTTACATGTAAAACCATTTTTGATGCGGGTAGATTTCTGTTTGTCATCCTTTGGCTCAACACTATTTTTTGAATGATTCCATTTTATCTCTTTTATTAGTTTCTTGGCTCTTAGTGTGTCATTTTACAGTTAATTTTATTCATTTTTTGGCGGGACTGGGGTTAGAACTCACAACCTCACATTTGCCAGGCAGGCACTTGTGCCATGGAGCTTTCTCCCCAGCCCCTTTACAGTTACTTTAGAGTTGACATAATACATTTTTAAAATCATATCTACCTTCAAGTGATACTGTGACACTTTACATATGTAATATAAGAACCTGCAATGTACACTTTCATTTATTTTTTCCTGGTTTTTATACTAACTTTGCCAAACTTACAAGCTCTGCAATGCATTGTTATTTTGTTTAAACTGTCAATTATCTTTTAAAGAGGTTTAAATAATAATTTTAAGTTCTTGGCCAGCAAAATGGTTCAGTGATTTAAAGTGCCTGCTTAAGAAAGCTTAGGCAACTGCAGGGACCATGGTTTGATCCCCAGAACCACATGCTAGGCCAGCCCCACTCCCAGGGCAGACTGAACCGGCCATTAAAAAAAAAAAAAAATTAAGTTCTTATGCATTCAGTCATGTAGTTGCTATTTCTAGTCTTTTTTTTTTTTTTTTTTTTTTTTTTTTTTTTTTTTTTTTTTTTTTTTTTTTTTTTTTTTTTTTTTTTTTTAAATTCCAGTGTGAGGATTTATATTTCCTTTGGGTTACACATTCTTCCTGAGTGAATGATTTTTCTTTAGTGTTTTTTATAGTGCTGTTCTCAGGTGATGAATTCTTTTGGCTTTTGCATGTCAAAAATATGTATTTTGTCTTCACCTTTGAGAGATACTTTTTGCTGGGAATGGTGGACAGAGCTTTCTTTTTAGACTTTGAATATTCTGCTCCAGTGTGGTCCGGCTTCCACTATTTCTGACTAGAATTCTATTTTCACCTTAGCTTCATTTCTCACTCTATAATGTGTCTTTTCTCCTCTGACACTTTTAAGATTTTCTTTTGTCACTAATTTTCAGAAAATGGTTGTGCCTGGATAGGATGTAACTTCCTTAACTTTCCTGTGTTTCTTTGAGGTTCATTGAGTTTCTTGGATCTGTGAACTTACAGTTTTCTTTTGACTAATTTCTATTCTACTCCTTCAACTTCACTAACTTTTTTGCAAGGTCTAATTTGTGCCCAATTCAATCTAACACATTTTTTTTAACTTAGACACTGCAGTTTTTATCGCTAGAAGTTGATTTTAGGTCTTTTTATTTATTTTTTTTAATGCCTCTAATAAGGTTTTGATTGTAGAGAATACTGTCTGTCATAAGAGCTCTTTAAGGCCCTTGTTTCCTACTTCAGTCAGTCCTCATTTGGGTCTGTTCTCAGTGATGTCTGTCTTCAATATCAGTCATATTTTCCCACTTCCTTGCACGCCTGATGGTTTGGATTCCAGACATTGTGAACTTTATCTCAAATATTGTTATATTTCTTTAAAGTTCTTTTTTTTAGCTTTGTGCTGTGGTACAGTTCAACTACTTGGAAACAATTTGATCATTTTGGGTCTTTATTTTAAGATTTACTAGGCAGAGTTAAAACAGGTTCTGTTTCAGAATCCAGAGCTAATTAATCTTTATAAGTGAGGCAAGGTCCTTGTGAATGAGTACTCAGCCTAGTTTGAATTGTACCTTCATATTTATCCTTTACATTGGCTGTGAGGAACAGATACTATTTCTAATCCTTCAGTTCTTTCTTTCTTTCTTTCTTTCTTTCTTTCTTTCTTTCTTTCTTTCTTTCTTTCTTTCTTTTGTGGTACCAAGGATCGAACTCAGGACCTTGAGCTTGTCAGGCAAGCACTTATTCCACTGAGCTATCTCCCTGACCCCTTCTAATCCTATGTAAATTCTGTGTACTAGTAGGTCTTTCCTTAGGCTTACATATTGTCATATATAGGCACGCTGAGCCCAAGGGGGAAAAACTTTCATAGATCTCTAGAATTTTTTTCTGAGCAATGTTTTCTATCTCTACTACTCTGTCCTGTGGACTCTGATTGCTTTCCTGCTCCTGGACTCTCAGCTCCTGGACTTTCCAATTTGGGGAATCCAGGGAGTCCATCAGATTCCCAAGCCTGTGCCTGGGGTAACCCTAGAGGCCACACCACTTGTATATTGTTCCTTAGACCTTGTCCTTTGTTGCTTTATGTTTGCCATCTTGAAAAATATTGTTCCTTGTCTTTTTGTGTAAAGGAGATGGGAAGGAAAATACTATTCATTTTACCATTTTGGTTGTCAAAAGTGGTGATTGTGGCAGAAATGATCTTTTAAAGAAAGTATGTTCATATTTCTTAATCTTGGCAGTTTGTAATTTCCAGAGAAGGATATAGCAGGGTTTGGTAGGCTGAATAGAGAACAACAATGAAAATTCAAGATTCTAAGTCCCATACTTTAAAAAAAAATCCTATGATTTATCCTTGATTTTCTTCTCCTTGTAATCTTCAGGACAGACACCAAAATTCCTATTTTATTGTGTAAGTGCAGGCACATTGAGAAAGGCTCCCCAGAGAAGAAAAAGCAGCCCAAGAAAGAAAGTGAATAGAGAATGTTGAGCATTGTATAGAAATCCACTTAAATGGAAAGGAGGGCCTAATTATTTAGTGTCTCACCAACTGAGATTAGATATCAGCACAAACACATTCTATATAGTAGTGCACTTAAAGTTTATGTTGATTTGGAACCACTCACTGGCCCTGATCTTTTTTTTTTTTTTTTCCTTCAGTGCTGGGGATTGAACTCAGGACCCTGCACTTGCCAGGTAAGCACTTATTCTATTGAGCTATCTCCCCAGCCCTCATTTACCCTGACCTTAGCCACAAATCTGAATGCTATTCTCAGACTGAGCTGCTTTTGCTCAGATACTGAGGTGAAGCTATGCTTCTAGGGTAATGTTGGCTGCTAAGATACGCTAGTTCACAGGAGCCACAGGAGCAAAAGTGGAGCTCATTAAGTTCATTTTTACTTCAGTAAACTTGTTATGAGGTTTTATCTGTGAAGGTCTCTTTTTTTCTCTGGTCTCAGCTCTCTTTTTTTAAATTTAAGCTCCCATGGACTCAGTATTGAAGACTGTTCAGTAATGTGAATTGTCAATGCTGGGATTGACTACTAGTGAACATAGCACTCCTTTTTTTTTTGGTACTGGGATTGAACTCAGGCCTTTGTGCTTCCCAGGCAAGTGCTTCTTCTACTAAGCTCTCTCCCCAGCCCTGGTAGCACTCTTCTAAACACAGCTCTGACTTGTCCTTGCTAGCTTTATTTAGCACTTCCAGTTGTCTCAAAAGCCACCATAAAGTTATATTTGTAGGAGACTAGAAATGCCCATGAGAAGACATTTTCCATGTCTCTTAGTGTGAAAAGCAGTAATAATATTTCTATATTATATTGGTGCTTACATATTATTAGATAATTCATTTAATTTGTCAGAAAGTATTTACTACCTACCCAACATATACCAGTCACTATTCTAGTTGCTGGAGATAAAGCAATAGATAGGCAATAATTTATATCTCTGTGGACCTTAACAACTTTTAGTGATGGAAGAGGAGAGAGTAATAAACATAACAGATAATTATACAATGCTAGTGTGCAGTATGTGGCATGTTGGTATGTCTATGAAGGTTATCTCCACAGTGCCTGACACATAGCAGATACTCAAGAACTCTTTCTGAGAAACCCAAAGAAGCCATTGAGAAGTCAGTGAGAGCCAAGTCTTGAAGGATTATAACAAAGGGGTGAGAACTGTGCTTTTCAAAGATAAGACTAGAGGTTGAAAATGGATGAAATATCTGGCTGAGGTATACTTCTTGATTAATCTACTCCGTGGATTCAGGGAGAGCACATTTTCAGGGATGGCAGATGGAAGTTGCATCAGCACCATGGAGAGTTCCAGGGGGACCTAAGCTCTGAGGTCTAAAGTAGAGGAAGGGTCTTGCCACCGACCAGCTGATTTACCTTTCTAATTCAACCCCAAGCTAAATGACTGTTCTAAATTCAAGGAAGACAGTTGTCTGAGTCTGATTTTCAGAACTGGAAGCGGACTCACCTGTACCTTACATCTCTAGTGGTTGGAAGCATTTGGAGCAACCTCTGGAACTGTGATCTCAAGAGACCAGTTGGAATCCTAGTTCTACTTCTAACTAGTTGTGTGCCTTTGGACAGATTGGTTAGTTTCCTATCTGTCAAGTGAAGATAACTATGCTCACATCATAGTGGTATTGTGAGGACCAAATAGGGATAGAGCTTGCAAAGCAGCTTGTGCAGTGCCCGGAATACAGAAACTACCTTGCCACACTTTGTTGAAATGTGAGCAAAATTCCTAGCAATTTCAGGGCCTTTCTGGGGATGATGCACAGGATTTTATCCAGGATTTGGGGGAGAGGACATTCTAGGCAGAAAGAACAGCAAGAACAAAAGCAGAGAGGAATGAAAGTGGATGACTTGGACAGGAAATGGAGAATAGTTTAATGAGACTGAAGCTATTCAGCAGCCACTTTTGTTCTGAGGTCTCCTGTGCCACTATTTTGAGCACAGAACACTGTTGAACCTTCAGACTTTATTTCCAGCTAGCCTATTGTGCATCTCAGTTGAAAGTCTTACCTATACCTCTAGCCTACCTTTCCAAAACAGAATTAATCACTTTCCCCTAATATCCTCTCTTCAGATGGCATGTCAGGAGGAAGAAGGGTGTCTTGTGAATGGTTTTAAATTGGCGAAAGTTTTCTTAAAGAACGTGGTGACCTTATTCTCCTTTCCAACGAAGAGTGGAAAATAAAGAATGGTTTAACCTACAGCATGAGATAATTGGGTTACAGAAGGAAGGACTTCCAATATCACAGATGGTATAGAACTCAAAAGTGCTGTTCAAAGGAGGCCATGCAATTCTCTTCCCCAAGGAAGAAGACACATGATCAGATAGCTGGAATATTCCACTTCATCACTATTTAGTCACTATTGTAAAAATAGAATAATAATTCTAAATATCCTTTTAACAATAGTTTATATCTGTATGGAGCTTTATAGCCCATAAAAAGTCTAATTTAACTTTAATCAGCACCCTGTGAGTTTACCAAAACAAGGATTATCCCCTTATGCCCTCATTTCATGCACAAACTGAAACTGCCAGCTATGGAAGTGACTCGACTGGCAAGAAATCAAACAGTGCAGCAAGGAACAAACTGTTTCTCAGCTCTCCCAAACCTATGAGTTTTCCTGCTACAGCAGTCTGGTTAACAGTGTAGGGTAATGGTAGCAGGAGCAGCAGCAACAGTGGGATATACAACTAAGTATCTCTAGGGCCCTACTTCATGGTTTTAGTAGTCATAGGCAGTGGGAGAACGAAGAATGCGCTGAAGGAATTCAGGAGTTTTGGTTCAAAGTTGCAGGGCTAAGCTATTAGAAATGATGAAGGGCCTGAAGTCATAGCATCTCCAGTCAAGGGAGTTGGCAATAATCATGCCTCACCTTGTCTAGGATTTGGTTGTCTACAAAGTAATTTTATACCTGCTGTCTTACTTGATATGCTCTCACTGCTATGGGCAAAGAGTGTCACTACTTTCACCCATTTTCCAGGTTAGGAGAGGTTAGATAAGGACAAAGAGGCACAGGGTGGTCTATGGATTTTCCTGAAGCCATTGGCCATGCCTCCTCAAGGGCTGAATTCCTGCTTTTGGGTTTGTCCTTTAAACTCTCTTTTGTTCTCTGCTGCATCCCAGCTGCCTCTGCGTCTGTCCAGACTGAGAAGCAAGTCTTGTAATTGAGTTGGAATGTGGGTGCTGGGCCCAGGAGACAATGTTTCCTGCTTTTCAATCTGTTCTTAATTTATTAAAGTGATGAAATAAGGAAGAGGCCCAGAAGGGGTGGATGTTTTCCATCAGTGAGTCAGGGGAACGTGCAGAGGCAGAAGGTCAGGAAGAAGCCACTGCTTCTCTGGCAGCTTCACCTACTCTGGTGAGGCCCACACAGACATGCTCAGTTGAGAGTGGATATTTTTCAGAGCTGTCTGTAAAAAAAAAAAAAAAAGCCAGGAAGGTGCAGGTCCTACAAAAGATCCTCCTTTTACTACATTCTTTCTGTCCATATGAACAACTTCTCTTGTATCTGAAAACTGCTCAAGACCTTATAGCGTGATCATGGGCAGGTGAGAGGGGCCCCAGCTCAACCCCATGGGGCATCAGGGAAGACTTCCTAGAGGAGGTGACACTGAAGCCTGAGATTTAAAGGTGAGGGGAAATTGCTTGAGGAAGAAGGAAATGAGGAGAAAGTATTTTCTTGGAAAAGGAAACAGCAAGTGAAAGGCCTAGTCGTGAAGTGAAGTTGTATTGGCATAAGGCCTAGGTCAAGTTGAGAAGTTAGGTTTCAGCTGAGGAAGGACTTTAGTTGTTAGCTTAATTCTTTGGCTACACATATACTTTTACTATCTAACTGGATTTTAGGGAGTAGGGAGTGGCTGCCCAATGCAAGGAGTAATGGAAATGCTGGTGAATGGGGGATGCCTGAGAGGGACCAGTGGACCTGTGGGTGGAATGGTAGGGTGGTCAAGGGTGGAGCAGCATCTTAGGAGACAGGTGACACCCTCGTGAGTGATGATGGGACAGTGGGTACATAGAGGAAAAGGAAGGGGATGGCTTGGCCCTGGTTTGCACAACTTGACCTCAGGGTCCAATAGTGACAATTATTTCTGTGTAGTGGACCTGAGGATTACATTGTGTAATTGCTACTTCTGCTCAGCCTGTGTCCTTTTCATTTATGTCTGTCAGAGTTCTCTAAAGAAATGGAAACACACACGCACACACACACACACACACACACACACACACACACACACACACACAGAATTGGCTCATGAAGTATGGCGGCTGGAAGTGTCACAGCGCCCTCTGCAACTTGAAGACTCAGGAAAGTAATTAAAAATCCCTGTTCAAGTCTGAAGGCCTGAGCAGCAGACAATCCATGGTGCAAATCATAGTGCAAATGCAGAAGACCAATGTGCTAACTTGTGCAGGGAGATAGAGAGGGGACAAATCCTTCCTCCTCTGCTTTTTGCTCTGTTTAGGTCCTCAGTGGGCTGCATGCCTGGGGAGGGTGATCTACCTTACCGTGTCTCATACAGAAACAGCTCCACCAACACAACTAGATATAACCTTTAACCTGGCGACTCCAGAGCCAGTCCTTGGAGTCTGATAGGAGTTAGCTGATGTCTGAAGAGGAATAGACAGGAATGGGCTGGGGAAACACTTAGCATGACCAGGGGAGGTATGTGGGTGGAGCCAGGGGTGTGGAGAAGGAGCCAAGCAGAACTGGGTTTCCCTGGTTTGGGCCTTTCTGCATGCTATTCTTTCAGTTTAAATTTCTTTCCCTTGTACCCCACCATCCCTTTAAGGTGCACTTTAAATTTAAATTCTGCCTTTGTCTCCCTCTCTCCCTCCCCCCTTCCTTCAATCCCCTCTTCCAATGCTGTTGTCCCTCCCCTCTTTCCCTCTCCCTCTCCCTCTCCTTTTCCCTGTGCCCCTCCTACAGCACTGGGATCCTCAGGGCCATGCACATGCTAGGCAAGCACTCTTCCACTGAGCTACATATATCCCTAGTCTTTAAATTTTGTCTTGAAGCTTTTCTTGATTTTCTGCTGCTCACAAGTAATTTACAAAGATTTATTGAATTCTCTTTACACAACTTGTTTCATTTATTCATGAAGACGTTCCTGTGAGGTCAGCAGTTCAGTTCAGTATCCTTCTGGTCCCTACTATGTGCCATGCTCTGGATATATGGAGAGAAATTGGGTATTATTCTTCTCTCAAATAATTTGCACTCTAATGGGATGATGCACTTATTAAAAGGTATTTCAATAAAAGTGATATTAGATGCTGTTATCTAAGTTTTGCTGTTGAAGTATTTAGGTCTTTATTTATGAAGTCCCTTTTCAAGGTAGTACAGATAGCAAAATGCAGCTCTACATGGAATGTAAGTCAGTGGCTTTTCTGCTGCAGTTGGCTCCTGTAATGCTTAACATACCTGTCTGGGGAGAGAGAGAGAGAGAGAGAGAGAGAGAGAGAGAGAGAGAGAGAGAGAGAGAGAGAGAGAGAGAGAGAGAGAATGAGAGCTTGAGAAGGGGCTAGAAGTAGGCATGTAGAAAGCACCTCGCCCATCTCAGGCTGGCTCTCGGGCAGTCCAATTTCCCATGAGCTGCTTCTTCCTCTCTGCACCCCCACCCTCCTACTGGTATCCACC
Organism: Myocastor coypus; assembly: GCA_004027025.1. Lineage (NCBI taxonomy): Eukaryota > Metazoa > Chordata > Mammalia > Rodentia > Myocastoridae > Myocastor > Myocastor coypus. The sequence goes on along the minus strand of PVJA010016302.1, from coordinate 18,557 downwards.
TCTGGCCTTAACTCTGCTTGTTGGTCATTGCCCACTCACCCTCTGCCTTCCTTTTCTAGGTCAGTTTGGAGTCCTCAGAGCCCAACTTATGTCCGTAGTATGTGGACAGTAGTCAAGAGTTCAGTAACCTTGACCTGACTGATTGCTGTGTGCTTTTCCTCAGGGTGTACATTGTCTCTGTGAGGACTTGTGCGTGGTGAGCCTGTGACTATCATGTGTGCTTCCCATAGTTTGCATACATTTGTGCGGCTGGCATAACGGACCTTGCCTTCCCTTCCTGTGTGTTCTCTACAGGGCCACTTCCAGCCCCTCCTGAGCTCCAGACCTACCGCCTCATTAGCTCTTTACTCCAACCAGCCCTCAGTGTCCCTTTCCCCCAGAAACATACTTTAGATAAGCCTGATTTTTAGCCATAATTAACATGCTTTGAGGCCCTCGGGTTTAGGGCTTGGTCTCTCGGTACAGATCTAGTTTCTGCACTTGCCAGCTAGCACTCTGGCCCATCACTGCTGGCAGCAAGAGGAGCCCCAGCTTGGTGCTGAAGGTGAGTGCACAGAAGATGACACTACTGCACTCTACCTGCTGAACTGTTCCCAGCCCCAAAGCACCTCTGCTGGTTGACAACTCCTCCCAGGAGCTGGACTTCTGGGGCAGAGGGTACCAAGGTGGACCAGTAAGTGTTTGGAAATTGTTGTCTTCAGACAGGTTATGTTTCTGAATGCAGAAGAAAGTCTTTTTTTTCCCCACCCTAAGCTAATCATGGTGTTTTAATGACTCAAAATCATGAATATTAAACTGAGGGAAAGTTGACAGTATTTAAATGAGCATCATTAAGAGACACATAAATTAAGGGGGTTTTTAGTTCTTGTGGAACTGCTGTTTCAATGTTAATTAAACAACCAGAGTGCTCTGGTGCTTTTGCAGCAAACTGTCCCCAAAGTGTGCTGCAGAATATCATTATGGGTGGCTGCCTTGCTGTTTAATTATTTCCAAGTTGATTTTTTTCCATTGCTGCAGTAGTTTTATGCTTGTCTTGCATTTGGAAAAGGTGATGGGGCTGAACCTCTGAGGAAGCTGCCGGGGCAATCTCTGCTGGCCCACGGTGCAGACCTGAGTGGAACAATAGCATTCCTTCCAGCAGCCTTCTGTAAAGGAAACTCCAGGTGATGCCATGCCTCACCTGACAGATTGGCCCATGGCAGTTAACTCAGGCAGTCCAGGGGGTGCTCAGAGTTTTAGTTACAGGTGACACACTCTGAGAAAGTTGGCAACTTGGTCCCCAAGATGTAGAAGGGAAGGCCTACATGGCTATGTGAGGAACATGGGGGTAGGAGAGCCAGGAGTTCTGGAATCTGCTCTTGATCCCATTAGTCTTAGCTAAGTAACCTAAGTACAGGGCAGGCCCTGTGGCAAAATACAAAAAAAAAAAAAAAAAAAAAAAAAAAAAAAAAAAAAAAAAAAAAAAAAAAAAAAAAAAAAAAAAAAAAAAAAAAAAAAAAAAAAAAAAAAAAAAAAAAAAAAAAAAAAAAAAAAAAAAAAAAAAAAAAAAAAAAAAAAAAAAAAAAAAAAAAAAAAAAAAAAAAAAAAAAAAAAAAGACAGACAGAAAGAAAGAAAGAAAGAAAAAAAAATCATAAGGAAGGAAAACTTGGTAAAATACTGTTTAAAAGACTCTAAGTAGGCAACAATGAAAAAATATTGAGAATAGTGGAATGAGAGACCCCTAGGAGTTTTATCTGTAAAGAAATGGAAATCTACTGTGTGGTATCCAGATAGCCACAAGTCCTGGGATACAGATGTGGTCTCTATTATTACTTGTATAAACTTGGCTGGGCCCTTACCTCCTCTGGGTCTCAAAAGGCTGAGCCAAATGAACTTTAGAAGCTATAGAAGGAGCCTGCATGTGGCTCTGGGTCCACAGTGGGCTGCAAAGACCAAGTATGTGACTTCAGAAACCAGCCCAATGGCATTCAAACTTGACTCTAGAACTTAAAAGCTGGGAAACCTTGGATGAATTCTTAATCCTTTTGGTAAAGTGAGGTTAGAAACAATACTCATCAAGGTTGCTGTGAAGAACAAGGAGTGAACATGAAAAAAATTAAGTGTCTCACACACTTAAGCAGTGATGCTATTCACTACTCCTCACATGCTGAGTGTTTGTTGATAGAACTCACTGTTGTTGATATTGAGTGGGTCACTGGCATTCATGGTTCATTCTGCAGAGTTTCCTGGACCTATGATGTCTTTCCACATGCTTTTTCTCTGCTAGAATTCCCACATAGCTGTGCCAGCTACATGAACTCCTATTCATCCCTGAAATACCCTGTAGCCATCACCTCCGAGATAAGTGTTCCCTGACCTCCTGCAGGTGCTTTGGTGTTCCCCTTCTGGCTTCTGGATGGCACACTTCCCTCGCATTTTGGCCATTGATTTTTTTTGTTTGTCTTTTTTTCTTTTTTTGAGACAGGGTTTTGCTATGCAGCCCAGGCTGGCCTTGAGCTCACTTTTGTAGCCCAGGCTGGTCTCAAACTCTCACCAATCCTCCTGCCTCAGCCTCTCAAGTGCTGGGATTACAAGTGTGCGCCTCCACGCTCAGCCCTGGCCCTGGATTTTTGTGTTGGTCTCCTGTGCCCTTCTATCTGTCATCTCCTCCAAATGTTTGCTCAAATGTTACTTTCTCCATAAAGCCCTCTTTGACAACCTGATTTTCTTTCTTTTTAAATATTTTTTATTTTAAAGAGAAAAAAAACACAATAAAAACATGGAAGCAATACAGAACTTCAAAAAACAATATGATAGGAATTCAACAATGGTTGTTACATTGTATATTGCTGTCTTTAATTTAGTTGTTCAGATCACCAGACATAAACATACAAGGTAGTCCAAAAATGAAGCATTAATTTTTCCTTTCAATTAACGAATAACAATTAGTAGTGCAATTAGCTTAGCTGTCTTGTGTGTTTGTATATCTTCTTTCTTACTTTTTTCGTTTCCCCCATCCCAGGTATTGTTTCTTATTGAGCAGTTTCTTTCCCTTTCACAATCCTTATTTTACTGTTCAGATTTTGTTAACCCTTTGAGGTTCTTACCCTAGGGAGTTAATATGATGTTTACACATGTGGATCTGATTTATTTCACTTATAAATATGGTCTCAAGTTTCAGTCATTTATCTACAAAAGCCTTGAGTTTGTCCGTCTTTGTAACTGAGTAATATCCTATTGTATAAAAATACCACATCTTCTTAAATTTATTTCTCAGTTGATGGGCATTTGGATGTTTCCAAGATTTAGCTATGATAAGTTGTGCTGCTATAAATATGGGTGCACATATATCACTGGGGTGTGATGTTCTCAGTTCTTATGGAAAAATACCCAAGAGAGGAATAGCTGGTTTGAATTGGATATCCGATTTTAGTTTTTGAGGGATCTCCAAACTGATTTCCACAGTGATTGGACCAGTCTACACTCCCACCAACAGAGAAGAAGGGTTATTTTTCCCCCACAACCTTTCCAGCATTTGTTATTGGTTGATTTTTTTTTTTTTTTTTTTTTTGTATTTTTGAAACAGGGTCTCGCTATGCAGTTGAGGCTGGTCCTGCGCTCACTTTTGTAGCCCAGGCTGGTCTCGAACTCGCACCAATCCTCCTGCCTCAGCCTCCCAAGTGCTGGGATTACAGGCGTGAGCCACCATGCCCGGCTTGATTTCTTGATGATAGCAATTCTTTTGGGGTGAGATGGAATCTCAGCATTGTTTTAATTTGAACTCTTGACTGACCAATGATGTTCAACATTTTTTTTCATATATTTATTTGCTTTTAATATTTTTTCATCTGAGAAGTGTGTATTTATCTTAGATGCCCACTTTTGGATTATGACCACTTAATTAAAAATTACTCCCCCAAAACATTGTTCATTCTCTCCTTTATTTTCTTCTTAAGCATGTTGTTCATTGGCTACCTCCTCACTAGAATGTAAGCTTTCTGCAGACATGAATTCAGATCTGGTTTGGTCACTGTTGCGATCCTAGCATCAACTAGAAGAGCAAAGCACAAAAGAGACCATACTCACTGAACACGTAGAAGAGTGGAGTGAGCTTCCTTCTTACAGCATTCTGTGCTGGGTATGGAAGCATTAGCGAGAGCAGCTTGCTACCCGATGCTGTTGGAGAACCTAAGATCAGACACTATGGCAAAGTTTCTCCTTCCCCCTTAGTTCCCTGAAAATTCCCAGGGATATTCTTACCCAGATTGGGGACTGGCAGATCAATCAGAAATCCCAAATGTACTTTACTTTTAACTGAAGTTTTCAGTTCAAGTTCCAATACCAAGAGCACAAAGGGAGCTGTACTGTACCACTGGCTGTTTCATTTTCCGGGATCTCATTACAGCTGCATTTTCCCAGCCCACAGCAGGCCACTGATGCTCAAATCCAGGTCTCATGCATTACCGCTGTGTTTCAAGGAAATACTAGGCCAAAGTTGACAACAGTGGAAGGAGTAGGAGAATGAGCACCTGCCCTGTGCTGCTGCCGGTTTAGTCAGCAGCAGAGGTCTTCCAAGGCAGGGTACTTGGGCAAACAGCTTCTCCTTTAGGATACTTTATGATTTATTTTTTCATTCTGTATCAAGTGTGGATTTGTTTAATGCTCCTTATAACAATGAAAAGAAAAAGAGAGAGGACATAAAACTATATATTTATCCATAGGTTTGTGTATTTGTCTGATGTGCACACTGGAATGAAATCCAGCCAAGTGCTGCTGAGAGATTGAATTATTCGTTAGGATGTGCATCAAACCTCTATGATGGGGAGCTTCAGGAGATATGGCAACAGAAAATTGTGTGGAGTCGGGGTGTTCACACAGGATAGTGTCTACCTGAACAGGGTACAGGGCATTAAGTGAGCACAACACTCTGATCTAGAGGTGACCGGAGTTTTCTCTCCTTTTGATCTTGGCCTGGCTGTGCCTATGCCTAAGTGGGGATAACAAGTTAAGACAGACTCCAGCCAGGATTATAACTACTTATTTAAAACAAAAAACAAAAAACAAAAACCCTTCTAGACAAATTAATGTTTATGTAATCTTGGGGTTAGAGAAGTGATTTTAATTATCTTTCTTACATTGCAGGGACAAAATACTCAACAACCAAAGTTAAAGGAGGAAAGGTTTATTCAGCTCACAGTTTGTAGAGATTTCGATCCATAATCAGCTGGCTCTAAGGCAGAGCAGATGACAGTTCATGGTGCTGGAATATAGGAAAAGGAACAAGGGAGTTTAACGGTGTCTCTGTGTCCCTTATGTCATATCCAGACTGATTCGATTGGATGGGTGCCATGTAAATCAGTGGATTGAGTTAGTAATCATGCACCCTCCATCCCAGCACCACATATTCTAGATGCAGCTGCCTCTGAGAAAGCCCTATGACACTGTAAAGCTTTGAGGAAACATCGAGACAAAGACCATAACAGAAGACTTTAAAATTCAGGACTACAGACAAAAATCACAAAGTGAACAAATTATAAGACTAGAAAATTTGAGAAATAATACTTATCAGATTAATGGAATTATCTGTTTAAGATGTTTCATGTACTAGATGGGTAAACTCCATGAAAGAAGTGCTGTGTGTGCTTTTTTCACTGTCATTTGACTGACCTCTGGCAAGCAGGAGGAGCTATCATTATATAAGTTAAACTAGAAGTTTTATTTATTGGCCTGCCGTGGTCTGGGGATATGTGGTCCCATATTCTTAGTATTTATATGGTTCATGAACAATAACAACCAAAACTTTCTTTGGAATGTTCTGTCTTTCTTGCATGTGCCAACAGTGATGGGAAAAACTTCATAAATCTTAGAGTAGGTGGAGAAAATGACCACAGTGCTTTGCAAATTCTTCCTTCAAGTAGCAGAGTAGATTTCAGGTTGGCTTTATATCTTGGTTTGGCCAATAAGAATATGACATTTCTAAGTGTAGTTCAAGAGTCCTTGGAGACCATAGAAATGAGTGAATAAACAAAGGTTCTGAAACAAGAAAAAAAAAAAAATTAAAAAAAAAAAAAAAAAAAAAGGGGCCTGGCGGGATGGCTCAGTGGTCTAAAGCGCCTGCTTGCGAAAGCTTGGGCGGCTTCAGGGACCGCTGTTCGATCCCTGGCACCACATGCTGCGCCAGCCCTGCCCTCAGGGTGGGCTGAGCCGGCCATAGAAATGAGTGAATAAACAAAGGTTCTGAAACAAGAAAAAAAAAAAAAAAAAAAAAAGAGTCCTTGGAGATTTCTCTCTTGCTACTCTTTTTGTAAAGGACAAATATAGCTTATTTTTCAAAAGGAAAATGTCCCTTCATAACCTGTAAAAATATAAGGATTTCAGAAGGACAGTTACATTACTTTTTGTGATCAGAATAGTCTAAAGACTTAGACTATTTTCTCCTTTTTATTTTTATTAGTGGCTATTTGCAGTATGTGTTATTCACATTCTTTATAGGGGGTTGTGTGGATATAACAAAATGTTTTAATTCATTTTGCATCCTCTCCCCCTTCCTGCCCTTTCTCTCCATTTCTGGATCTTCTTCCTAACTTTTATTTTGCTCTTTATTTATATTTTTACTGAAACTACCCCTTCACAACCAAGCCGAGGTAGCCTGGCAAAAATAGAAGTTCCAGTTGATCCCTTCAGCCCCTGGGTGACAGTCTGCCAACCCCAGAAGCAGTTTCCTACCTGACCCACAGATGTACATGGACAAATGAAGATTCTAATAAAGACCAGCTGGAGGATCACTCAACTGAAGACATCTTGGATTACCAAAGTAAAAATTTTTGAGCTAAATAAATGGTTGTGTTAAGCCACTGAGTTTTGGGTGATTTGTTATACAGAAATAGGAGACTAGCAAAAAAGGTGTTGTGAGGGGAGAGGGGAGATATTTAGGACTCATTGGGATGTGTTTCATTACATACTCTGCCAATAGAAACACAGCTAAAATAACCAAGCAAAGCTTACTGGGAAACGTCGTGTGAGACAGTCATGATGTAGGAGCAACAGGCTGGCAGGTATTTCCATAGTGAGTAGCTATCCAAGGGAGAGATCACTCAAGCTTGGTGAAACTTGGTGGAGGTGGCAGTATTCTTTGTCCTGGGTATCAAACCGGCTTGGCTCACTTATTACAGCCATCTCAGTGCCACTGCAACTCTCATGCCAAAGAGGATTCCTACTATTTATAGGAAATTGTCCAAACTCTGCTACATGATTTGGCCTCCACAGACTTCTCTATTCTCTCTCATGTCCTTCCACTAAGCTACCCAGATCAGTACTGGTGGTCTGAATACATTGCTTTTTCCTGCCTGTGTCTTTATATGTTCTCTGTGTCTGGGCCCTTTATCTGGCAAAATGTCATTTATTCTCAAAGTACAATTATACACATTTTATCTTCATAGGAAACCTCTTTCATTAGACAACAACACTTGAGTCGCCTCTGAGTTTCCAGACTTTGATTAGAACATCTTGCCTCATTATGAGCAAAACTCTGTTTATCGGCTCTCTTAAATTTGTCTCCTCTACACTTATGGAGACCCCATCTAAATTCCTATTTGTAGGTCAAATTCTCAGCATGTGGCTTGTAGCAGAGTAGGAATGTAAAACTCTTCTATGAATAAATAAATAACTAAGTAAATAGAGAATGAAAACTAGTATTTCAACAGGGACTTGCATCCATCGTCTCATGTTAGATATTCTCATTAGCCCTATTTTCCGAATGAAGAAATTGAGGCTCAGAACAATTAAACAACTTGTTGGCTGTTTCTCAGTGGGAAATGAGGAAGAGACTCTTAATAATTGGTAGAGTAATTTCACTTTACTATCTCTATGACTAGACTGTGGGATCCTTGAGCAAAGACTAGGTCTAAACCCTCATAAATTGAGCCATAATCCTAAGCACGATTTAGCCTGACCCTGGCTAGTGAGTAGTCCTAGATCTTAGATCTCAATCGATCTCTAATCATGGCCATAGATCTGGCCTGATCTGGCTTTAGGTTAATCCCTAACTCTGATAAGAGTCTGAACCTTAATCTTGGTTATAGCCTGAGCCCTGAACTTGGTCCTGGGCTGAGGTCTGAGCTAGCCACAGACTCGCCCGAGACTGAGTCCTAACTAGTCATTGACTAGACCCAGACACCTCTAACATGTCCATTTGCTTCAAGGGGCCCAGTAAAGTCAGCACTTGTTATTTAAACATCTAGTGACCCATGTTTTTACATTTATTACATGTCTTTTAGCCTCACATCTTGAGGTCTAATTACCTTGACCATTCCATGAGATGACTGCCCCCAGCTAGCCAGGTAAGGTCTGTACAGGTTGCTGACACTGGTTGGTTCACTATGTGGCCATACCCTGAGGAGGATATACAGGGGGAGGAACAGATGCCACTAAGATCTGATGATAGATGAGCTTTTCAACTTCCTGTACCACGGTAATCTCTGTGATCAAAGGATACATGAGAAGAAATTTGTCCTTTTACATGCAACAAAATCCCAGTGAACAGAATCTACTTTTCCCTACTCAGAAATGGGAGAACAGTCAGGAGCTTGAGGGCAAGGAAAATAGGAAAGAGACTTTTGCCTTCCCAGGCAGAAAATTAATTACAAAATCAGATTGTGTTACCAGAATTGTTTATATCCATGTTTTAAGGAATTTGCCATCATCTGAATCTAATAGATGGAGCAGTCAGAGCTTGACTGCTACAACAGTTTTTAATTTGTTTGGAAATTAGTCCAAATAATGAAGAAATGCTTTTCAATACAACATGAAGGCAATACAATTGGCATGTCTTCTTTTAAATGGCAACAACACAATTCTCAACATTGAATAATTAAGGAAATGCAGCTGTCAGAATAGGTTTTACACCTCTGGTTTAGAGGAGTGCCACATTTTAGGGTATACTAATAATAAGATGTTATACTTTAGCATTTGGTACCTGCGTAACTTTTGCCCTTCCAAACAGATGAGGAGGTAAAGCAGGTAACCTTACCTCCCATTTTAGAGAGAGGACAGTCAGGCTGAGAGGATATAGTTGCTTTGCCCAGGGGCACACCACTGAACAAATTATCTCTGCACTCCATTTGATGCCTCTCTGGGTTTGGGAAGCCAGAGGGTTTCTGTCCTTATAAGAAACAGGTGAGTGGCTTTGACTGGTAACTTATGGGGCTTGGGGTAAATTAGTTTGGACTGTTAAAGATGACTGATGACATTGTCATTACAACTGCACAGTCCATTTGCATCAAGGACTGCCTACCTGTGCTGCTTTACCAGCAGCAGTTCACCCTGTGATCTTGTGCATTTCATTCTTCCTCTCTGAGCGTCAGTTTCCTCCTTAGCAAAGGGGTAACTTCTGTCTCCAGACTGGTATGAAAAATAAAGATAGTTCTATTATATTAACAAGTGATTGTGAAATAGTTAGCTGTTGGCTTTCATGTGTGAAATAGTGGTCAAAACTGAAGGGTTCAAATGACACTTATGACCATGCTGAATGCCTTCTAAGTCCCTAAGCTGCTCTTATACTCATCTTCAGAGTGAGATACAGTCCTGAAGTTTCAGGAGCCACAAATGGTGTTCTTCCAAGTGTAACTGGGTTTGAAAGATTGCATCATAAAGTTGAGAAAGCTTCTCAAACTCTCACTGAACAAAGAGGAGCTACTTCTTCATTTCTTTCTCCTTTTTTTCACTGGGAAATCTCAGTGGATCAAGGATGGCCTGGAACGGCAGACTTGAGTATTGAAGTTGATTTTTTAAAAAAAGACAGGGTCTGGACTTAAACTCCTACCCTCAATAATCTTCTCCTGTTAACCTCCCAGGTAACTGGGACTAAAGATGAATGCCATTATGCCTGGGTGAAGCTGAGTATTGTTTTTCCTGAGTGCTGAGAGATGGGCTAAGTAGCAGAAAGCAAAGAGGTGAGGAAAGGCTTTCAGGGAGAAGCAGTGACCTAAGCAAGAGGGCAACAATATAGGGAGCAGGGGAAGATGAAGCCAGGGATGAGCAAAAGGGCCAGATTGGCCTGTGAAAGGCAAATTTTTCAACAGTCAGGAGCCAATGTGGAGTTCCGAGAGACAGGTTTCATTTAGTGAATTTTTTGGGAGTTAGCAACTTTACATAGGTTAGCCATTTAATTCTGTGAAGTTGGCATCATCACACCCATTTTAAAGACTGAAAAATTGAAATGCAGAAAGGCAGACCAGAACTGCCAGCTGCAAATTTCTTCTGTTCCTCCTAGCAGGAGTTCAGAGGCCTGCAGTACTAGGTGTGTAAGGGAGAATCCTCCCTTTCTTTATTCTCTCATCTTCTTGCTCTTGCTGCTCTACTGGCCTCTTTCCCCCTCCAGCCCATTATCCAGCCTTTCATAACCCTCAAAAGGACAGCCCAGTGGCTGGGACTGATTTGATAAATGATTTGCATGCACACCACACAGCTGAGCAACACTGGGCTGAAATCCAGGAGGTTTTTACATTGTACTGGCTTCATGTCTTGCACTGTGCCCAGGGCATAATAAGTGCTCAACGAGTAGTAGCTTCTCCCCTTCTTGCAGACATCATCGTTTATTCCCTCGGAGGGTCAGAATTGTAGAACCTGCAGGTATAGGTTCTTCGAAGGCAGCTGTTTTACTGATCAGCTTTGGGACATTTCTGGAGAAGGAGAGCTTGGGTTTTTCTGTATCTACCACTTAGGAAGAGGAACACATGATCCAAGTGTCTGGTCCCTGATAGAGTGTGGCCTGGCCTCAGCTCAGGCAGCTTTTCTGAAGATGGGGCCCTGGCTGCTTTGCATGCGGGATGAAGGCTCCTCTGGTCAATTTGCTTTCACTAATGTCAGGCCCCTGCAGAGCGGTCTTTGGTTGCATAGCAACTGCCTGAGCAGCAAAGCTGAGGTGGCCATGCATAAAAGATGACACATGATGGTGGAGTGCTGGGTGATGCTTTGCAAATTTAGATACAGTTGCAGCAGGAATATGAGCTGGGCATGGAAGTGGGCGGCTTTCTTTGTCTCCTCCCATCTCATTCAGAAAGCCAGCTTCCTACCATACTGATAGAGGTTTGGGGGAGTCAAACAGAATGGGGGAGGGGAAACGAATTCTGCTGGGTTCTTGGGGGCTGAGCAGGGCCCAGAAAGAAACAAATGTGGACAGCAGTGCCAAAATAGACAAGGAGGCTTCAGGTCCCCTAAGGACACTTCTCTGACAGCCTGGTTTCTCTACAGGTTCTTTCATTTCAGTGGAAAGCTGATGAAAGTGGCAGGTATGAATATTCCTCAGCCACTGAGTCTTCGCTATGCTATCCCTAACAGCTGCAGGAGGATGAGGTGTGCTGGACCTCAAGTGCTGAGGCCTGGAGTCAAGTCTTAGTTCTGACATTTTCTGATACTGGGAACTTTGGCAAATGGCTTTGAGCCATATTCAGTTTAATCCACTTAATACCAATGAAATAGTTACCATGAACTGAGTGCTGTCCAGACACACCACATTATAAAATGTAGTCCCTGCCTTTTATAAGCTCTCAGTGTGGCAGGTGAAATGGATATTTCAATAATAATATTATTCTCAGAAGCATTGAGTGTAGAGATAGAAGGATAGGGAGGAAGTTACTTTCTCTATGGACATTAAAAGTAATGTTGGTCCCAAACTCCTTGAGGAATAAAAAGGGAAGGAACATTTCTAAAGTCACTGCTGGAAGCTAATATTACTCTGATTCCAAACTGGACAAAGATCCAACCAAGAAACAAAACTATAGACAAAGGTCTTTAATGAATCATATATTCAAAAATGCTAAACAAGATACTGGTAAACAGAATGCAATAAATCATCACAAAGACCCTGAGACTGGAAACCTGACCATGACAAAGTAGGCTTTATCTCAGGGATGTAAGGATGGTTTAACAAGTGCAAATCAATAAATGTACTACATCACAAAAACAGAGGCAAAGACAAGAATCACGTGCTCATCTAAATAGACACAGAAAGGGGCTGGGGAGATAGCTCCGTGGCACAAGTGCCTGCCCGGCAAGTGCAAGTGCAAGTTTGAACCCCGGTCCCACAAAAAACAAAACAAACAAAAAATAGACACAGAAAAAGCCTTCGACAAAATTCAACATCCGTTCATGATAAAAGCCCTGAAGAAAATAGGTTTAAAAGGACCGTATTTCAATTTGATAAAAGCAATTTATAACAAACCTACTGCCAACATCATACTAAAAGGTGGACAACTTGAAATGTCTCCTAAAATCAGGAATGGGACAAAAATGCTCCCTATTACTACTCTGTTTAGTATAGTACTAAAAAATTAGGTAGAGCAATCAGGCAAGAAAAGGAAATAAAATGTGCCAAAATAGACAAGGAGGCTTCAGGTCCCCTAAGGACACTTCTCTGACAGCCTGGTTTCTCTACAGGTTCTTTCATTTCAGTGGAAAGCTGATGAAAGTGGCAGGTATGAATATTCCTCAGCCGCTGAGTCTTCGCTATGCTATCCCTAACAGCTGCAGGAGGATGAGGTATAGGTCTGTTACATGGTCTGTTACATAGAAGACCCCAAAATCCTAGAACAAGGCTACCAGAATTAATAACCAAGTTTGGTAGACTGGGTGTGGTGGAGCACACCTGTAATCTCAGCATTGGGGAGGCTGAAAACAGGAGGATCACTACGAGTCCGAGCTGCATAGTGAGATCTTGTACCAAAGATATGAAACAAAACAAAGCAAAACAAAAACCAAGTTTGGCAATGTAGCAGGATACAAAATTGTTATAGTGTATATATTATAGTTTCTCTGAAGCCTCATGAACTCATAGGTGGGGCTTTTGGGGAATGACTGGATCATGCGTGTGTGATACTCAATACTTGATGAGTCTGTTGGTGGGTTTATCACTGAGTGTCATGTTGGAAGGTGAAGACTGGAAGGATGCACTGTATACCCAGGCCTCCTCCCGTGAGGACTGTCTACTTCCTTCCTGACTTGCCGTGACCTGTTTCTTTGCTGCCATGTACCCTGCCATTCTGTCCTGCCTTGGTACCAGCCAACTATGGACTGAAACCTCTACAAACTGTGAACCAAAATAAACTTTTTGTTTTATAAGTTATGGGTGTCAAGTATATGTCTTAGTTATGAGAAAATAACCTCAAAAAAATCAGCACACACAAATCAGTCATGTTCCTGTACACCAATAAGGAACTTACAGAGACAGGAATTAGAAAAATGATACCATTCACAATAGTATCAAGACGATTTAAATACCTAACCTAACTTAGTTAACTAACCAAGGAAGTGAAAGACCTGTACAATGAAAAATACAGAACTCTAAAAAGGGATAACAAAGAAGACATCAGAAAATGGAAAGATATCCCGTGTTCCTGGATAGGCACAACCAATATAGTAAAAAAGTGACCATATTTCTAACCTTGTTTTACAGCTTTAATACAATCAAAACACCAACAGTATTCCTAAGAAAACTAGAGAAAACAGTTCTAAAATTTATATGGAACTAGAAGAGACCTAAAATAACCAAGGCAATCTTGTGTAGCAAAAGCAAGGCAGGAGGCATCATAACCCTTGACAACTTATAGCAAACCTACTGTCAAACATCATATTAAAAGGGGGACAACTTGAAATCTCTCCTTCAAAGATCAAGAATCGGACAAGAATGCTCCCTATTACTACTCCGTTTAGCATAGTACTAAAAAATTAGCTAGAGCGATCAGGCAAAAAAAGGAAATAAAAGGCAACATGGTTCTCTGTACGGAACACTGCAAAATTAGTTAGTTTTCTCATTGCTGAGACAAAATATCCAACACCTGAAGTTAAAGGAGGAAAGGATTATTTAACACAGAGTTTGTAGAGGGTGTCACAGAGCATACAGTAGGCAATGGACAGTAAGCAGCAAGCAGTAATGTAGCAAGGCAGCTTCTTTCTGTCCCTTTATAGTTCATCTAGTTTATTTACCTTTGGGGTGGTGCCACCCACACCCAGGGTAAAGGACTTTTAATACCAGCATCACGTTCTTAATTCCAGCCTCACACACCCTAATCCAGCTTAAAACATCTTGCCTATGACTCCATAGGTGGTGGCAGGAACATCCAGATTAGCTTTCCCTAGTGGTTTGTCATACATTTTCATCATTCCTGAGAACGATGCAAAATTCAAATCCCATGGCCCTCAAAAGACTCATGCACATCCCTTTATGGAAACAACTCTTTGACACCTCTAAGAGTTGTCAAAGGTCTAACAGTTTCAGCATTGCTGGAGAGTCCATGTCTCAAGTCTCCTTTAAGATTTAAGACAAACTCTTAGCTGTAAGCCCCTGTACAAATGAAAAGAAAGCTAAACACGTCCAACATACAATGCCACAAGAGAGATATTTCTACTCCAAAGGGTACAAATAGGAAGATTATAAAGAAATGAGACCAAAGCAAATACAAAATCCAGCAGGGCAAGCACCAATTCGGGTAGTTCCATTTCCAGTATCTGAGGGTAGTCTGTGGCAAGATGTCAACTCCAAAGGGCTTGGGTTGATCTGCTTCTATAGCACTGTGAGTGGCTGTAGTTCTCATGGCTTCTCCCTTGGGCCCTTTTCTCACTCCTTACAGCTTTCCTTGGATGATCAACGTTCCAAACTTCTCCAAATTTCTGGCGTCTTCACTTTTCTTTTGGCTTCATGCTCACAGCTTCAGACACTGCCCTCTCAGGGGCCCACTGTCTGGCCTTCCAGGCCTTCTTCTGAAATCTAGCAGGAATCTTTTCTGATCCTACAACTTTTGCATTCGGCATGCACCTAGAATCAAAGCCATGCCAGCTGGAGCAATAGCCAGCCTTCTTCCTCTTTTGGTTATAGGGCTGAGGATCTGAACTGCTGAGTATTGTGAGCCCAGTGTTGAGGAATAAATCCCCAGGCCACTTCCATTCTGGAACACGGTGCTCTGAGACGTTCTTCTTAAAGAAGTCTTCTATCTTTGCAAGCTTGAGGCTGTAAAGGCTGGAGTCCTGCTGATTCTTATGATGTTCTCATGCCACTTTTTCTGTTGTGTTTCTTCTCAGCAACTGATTTGTTCTCTGCTCCTTCTTCACTACTGAAGCTTTGTTTCTGAACAAACTAAAAATGTTGATTGTCACATGAAATTCAAAATGTTTTCAGTCATTCTTCTGAGCTCTTTCTTTGTTCATAAATCTGGCTACAAGCTCAACATTTGACTGCCTTGACATTTCTTCTACCAGATTATTTACTCTGCTGTCCTTAATCTCAGTCTCAGGAAAGGTTCCTGGACAAGAGAAAATGTAGGCACGTTTTCTGCCAAGTCATAACACGTATGTTCTACAGTCTAGCAACTAATGTGGTCCTCGATACTAACTGAAAATTCCTAAGCTTGATACTTACTGGCTTCAGCTCTACCATTATTCTGGTCTTCCGAATGCTGACCAAAAAATTCCCATCAAGTTTGTTTCATGGCTTTCTAGGGGTGCTTTTCCAGTTGTTGTCTTCCAACCTTTCTGAACTCTTCCCACAAGTCAGTCCCAAGGGCTCCAGAACCACATGGCCAGGTAGTGT
The DNA here is from genome assembly GCA_004027025.1 of Myocastor coypus. NCBI lineage: Eukaryota > Metazoa > Chordata > Mammalia > Rodentia > Myocastoridae > Myocastor > Myocastor coypus. The sequence goes on along the minus strand of PVJA010016302.1, from coordinate 2,997 downwards.
CGCAGTAATGATTCTAAAGTTTTGGCACATCCCTGGTACCAAAATCTGGCATACTTACTTTTCTCTGCTGAGACAAAATGTCCCAACCCAATGTTAAAAGAGGAACGCTTTATTTAGCTCATAGTTTGTAGAGGTTTCAGTTCAGGATTGGCTGGCTCCACGGCAGGGAGGCATGCCAGAGGGGCATCACACAGCAGGCAGAAGGCAGAGGCAACAAGCTGTAAGCAGTGAAATGGCAAGGCAGCTTCTTTCTGTTCTTTTATATTTCGCCTGGTTTACTTGCCTTTGGGGTAGTGCCACCCACATGTAGGATGGGAGACCCTTAATCTCAGCATCATACCTCCTAATCCAGTCACTTTTGAAACTTCCCATCTATAACTACATAAAGCTTTTCAGGGGACATATAGACAGAAGCCATAACAATGATTCTTGGGGACACTGGTAAACCTTGTACTTCGAGCTTCTGGCTCAAGTAGCTGTTGAGAAAATCAACTAAGCCCTGGCCTCTGGAGAGGGAGGATACATCACTGATATGATTTGAAGACTTGAAACCTGAGTGTGCTACCACATGCTGGTCTATTTTAGGTCCAAGGAAATGCCCAGAAGAGTTTACAACTCACAGTGTGTGTGTGTGTGTGTGTGTGTGTGTGTGTGTGTGTGTGTGTGTGTGTGATAGGGAGAAAGGGAGGTGGGCTATGTATTTCACATTGAGTCATGTACTTCAGCTATGAAGTGTTGGATAAGGGGATCCCTCTAGCTGGCCCCTGGTGGCTTCTGTCTGACTGACTTGAGACTATGGATGTTAATTCTGGAATCTGGAGACAGACTGTCTCCTAAGGTGGGCCTTTGTCACTGCAAGGAACAGTGAATCGTGGAGACACAGGGGGCCAGTAGTTTCTTAGGGGTGATTACTACAATTTAGAGAATCTCACATCACTGCTTTGCCTCTTTCTGGGTGCCTGAGCTTGGCCAGGTTACTTAACCCTCCCCCTTTTCCTAAGTGGTAAAATAGCAGCAGTCATAGCACCTACTTTAGGATTATCCAGAGGCTGTGCATATAAAACTCTTGACAACAGAACCAACAGACCCAAGGACATGCTTGACTAATGTTACCTGTTCAGTAAATTGTTAGATTTTGCTCACCCTATGGCCCAAATCTGCAGAAAAAAATTGTGTTCTTTTTCCACTGATGATCTGGTCTTCTTTCTGAGCTCCTCCTTTCTCTTCCCTAAGTAACGGAGGAAATATAGTTTTTAGTTCTAGCCAGGATAAAATATATTTTTTAAGTGCTGGAAGACACATATTACTTATTACATATTACTTCATCTTTCTCTTGGATTTCTTCTGGAAGAGTCTCAACTTTACATTAGTTAGGTTCATCCACCTGGAGAAATAAAAGATTTAATAATGTCCAATTTCTAAAATTTCACTTCTGTGGCTCTTTGATTATCATAATGATAATTCAAGATCTCATGACCCACTCCAGTTCATGGGTATGGTGGCAGCTCACCTCATCCCTTACAGCCAAAGCAAAGCTTGAGCTATATAGTATAAGACTTCTGGGGTCCCCTCATGCGCCCCCTTCTGCTCTTGAAGAGGCTCTAGGTCCCGCGAGTCCTTAGCAGGGGGGAATCTCCTACCGCCTCATTGGCATCCCTGCCACCGTGCCCAGTGTAAAGGAACCCGCTGCATCCTCCTGTCCTAACCACCTGATCCCAACTGCACCCTCTGTCTGGGGCTCAGAGCACTGTGAAGAAACTTCTACCAAGAAGAATTAGGAAAAACAACCATCCTGGCCCTTGTGATATGTTCCCTTTCTAAAAATAATGGTGAAATCTAAGCAAAGTACTCTCTTGTCTTTAGATCATTATCTACCTGTCTCTTGCCTGTCACCTACAGATCTAACTTTATAGTCAGATGGGCAGCATCAGGGGTCCTGTAGGAGTAGTTAAAAGGGACCATCCCCAGAAATGCCGCTGGCCTGGGCCTGGGCCCTGAGGAATCAATCTGCACTGATTGACCAACTGAACACTGCCCCTGACTGTGTGCCTGCATCTCCAGCCCAGACAGCAGCTGGAGGAGGTCTGCACTACCATAATCCACCAAAGAACAAAAGGGAATAACCAACACTTGACTTTAGGAGATACACAGATGATTTCAGGAGACCCCTACCAAGACACTAATCCTCTCTGGGCCTCTCAGTTTCAAATCCTCCCAAAAGGAATAATGCTAGATCACCTAGACTTATTATGTGAAGTGAATTAAATGAATTACTTACAAAAAGCTCTTGGAACAGTTTCTGACACATAGCACATGCTATGTAAATGTTTGATAAATAAATAAAATGCAAAGTTCATAGCATTAAACTGATTCACGAAGTGAGAAAGTAGTTTCCATTAAACTCCTTTTCAATCCAACTACATCAGGAGGTGTGAACTCCTTGGCTTTGCACTGTGTCTGGAATTCCACTCTGACTCTTGATTTTTCCCCAAATAGGTGCAGGCTTCAGAACTGGATTCTTTGGCAGGCAGGGACTGCACTGAAATCTAGTAATTTCTGTTTTTTTTTTTTTTTTTTTAACATTGTTAAGCTGCCACCATACCCATGAACTGGAGTGGGTCATGAGATCTTGAATTATCATTATGATAATCAAAGAGCCACAGAAGTGAAATTTTAGAAATTGGACATTATTTGCTTTCTTTTTCTTGTATATGATATTGTTTTTCATTTCTAATACTGTTATGAAAGTCATTTAAGATTTAAAGTGAGTAAATACATAAAGAAAACTATAAAGTAAGGCCCCTCTGCCCCGCCTCTGCGTTCCCGCGACTAACTTCCTGTCCCAGCCCAGCCCAAACCCCACCGCTGGGAGCTGAGCCTGCGCACCCGCTGCGGGTAAGCCCCTGCGCCCCTCTGCCCCGCCTCTGCGTTCCCGCGACTAACTTCCTGTCCCAGCCCAGCCCAAACCCCACCGCTGGGAGCTGAGCCTGCGCACCC
>PVJA010016301.1:0-43700 GCA_004027025.1 Myocastor coypus | reverse complement strand
AAAGAAAGAAAAAAAATGGCACATTTGCTTTCTGGGAAGTGTGCAGTCCTGCAGTTATCGATCATATATGTCCCCTCCTCCAAACAGAAGTTGGTGTGGTTTGAGGAAAGGACCTTGGACTAGAGAATCAGAAGATCCACGTCCCAACCCTGGACCTAAGACAACATTCTGATGATGTCTCAACCTCAGGGAGAAGGAAATAGGTCCTGCTCACTGCAGACTGCTCTTCTGGTGAGTACCAAGGGGGAGAGCACTTTACAGATGACACAATCATGGGCACAGGTACTGCCAGTGTTGTCCTTCTTGTTATTTAATGGGCATTGCCATTGAGGTCCCAACAAAGCCAGCACCAGGTCTATTGAAGAGGTGTCCTGTGCAAGCCAGCCCAAGAAGCCAATGACAGCACTGAAGCCATCCCTGGTCCTTGCTTCGGTCTGTGGCTGGGTTGTAGAAAAATTCTGAATCCTGGAAATACCAGGCCCATTCCTAGAACCTACTGAAGCAGAAGGCCCTGACTCAAGCCCAACTTGTTCTGCTTCCTGGCTGACTAAGGGGGCCTGGCCTGTGAGACTCACGTCCCACATCTAGGAAATGGGAATCAGAATACCTGCCCCACCACGTGGCGGATGGGATGGAGCATGCAGAGATGAACACAACATATAGTGAGTCTAATACACATTCCACAAGTAGGCAGAAAAGGTAGCCAGCTCCCCTGGTCTCCATAGTATCCACAGGTGCCCCAGCCTTGTCTTTCTGCTATTTCTTGCACCCACCGAGTGCATTCCCACCCCAGGGCTAGTGTATGTGTTTTGCTACCTGGAATCCCTTTTTCTGAGATTCTAATGTGTGCACTTCTCCAAGTGGCACCCCTGAACCTGTCAGTCATTTTCCAGCACGTTTTCCTCTCTACTTTTCTCATAACACTTGTCTCTATCTCTTGCCCTCTCATTCGTTTAATGTCCTGCTTCAAGACTACACCATACACTCCCACAAAACCAGGCCTGTTTCTTCTGGCTTGGTCTTCAGGACTTTGAACAGCACCCAGAATGTGCACACTGTGCTACACATTTCTTGAATATGTACACCACAGCTAATGCTGGCACAACATGTCCCATGTGCTCTGCATCTGTATAAAGACCCAGTTATCTTTGGCTGTCGAGTGGGAATGAAATCTTGGAAGCCACATAATATGGAACTCAGGGAAGCTCAGGTTCATATGAACATTTAATGATGTGTGTGCTCGTGGAAAGACATGAAAGTAACAGCCAGGGACAAAAGAAGCCCACAAATACTGTGCCAATTCCTTGTACCCATAGTAACAGAAGTCACCAAGAGTGGCATGGTGGTCCTTATTTATGTAAATGGAACTGGAGTACTAAGCACAAATATTGAATTCTGTTTATTTCGTAAATTGGGCAGCTCGCTGGGATCTTTTTGTCATGTTCTCTTTCTGTTATTTTATGTTAAAATTGCTCTGGCCCAAGCCCATCTTGGGAAGAAATTTTAAAGGCCCTTGATCTCTAAAGCAATGACTAGAATAACTGATGTTATGGAGCCCAGGAATCAAGGCAATTTTTCTTTCTTCCCACAGATCTGTCTCAAAGGCAAGATAACACAAAATCCTCCCAAGCCTGACCACATGATCCTAGTTTCTGAGTAGCCCAGCCATACAGGAGACCTCATAAATAAGTAACTATGAGGTCCTGTATAATGTATGAGGACTACTTTCCAGTGGTCATTTCAATTAGACTATTTTCAATTAGCCATGCCATGTCAATCCACCAAATCGGTATCATTAGCAGAAAATAAAACATGGGTAGGCCTTTTTGTTAAAGAGCTGACCCACTCTAGAACCAATAACAGACCCATATTTTTCTCCCAAGCTTGCACTTCTGTTGGTTTTCCTTTCTTCTGCTCAAATGCACCCCTCTCTCTGCTGGGACCCCACAAAAACAACACCTGGGTAATCCAACAGTCAGAGAGGCCTCTTGCTTTATGCCTGCCTCCTCTACCTGTCCCTCTCCGGCAAGCTCCCTGCCAAGCTTGAAGTGGAGGCCCCAGCCCAGGCTGCTGCTGGGGAAAACTCCCCTCTGCTCTGCACCCTACACCCGCGGGCTTGCGCAGCTCTCCGACCTCCGCTGTCGGTCCCTCCCCACTTAGTCCTTCTCACCCGTCCCTTCTGAGACGTTGGAAGCATCAGGGTCCTGGCCCGGGCTTTGCTTCTGCCCTCCTCCTTGGGACCTCCTATTTGCTCTCCAAGGTCCACCTCAAGCTTCCCCTTTCTCCTTGAGCTATTTCTTGACCTCCCTCTCAGGGTCCCTTGTGGAGCTGACCATCCCCAAGGCTTGGCACCATCACAGCACTGTAACATGTCATAACAGGGCTTCCTTCAGGGAAGCTCCAGACCTCACTTTTATTCATGCTCCCCTCCCCCCAGGGAACCAGATCTCCCTGGGAGCAATTAAATAAATGGATTTTTTAAAAAACGAGGCCTTCCTGTGACTCAGGCTCTTGCTCGACTTTGGAGGGACGGCAGAGCATCTCGCAGTGCCTTTCAATCACAGGATGATGCCCTGTGTAGTTACATGCAATTGTTTTAAATATAACTAGCCAAATAAATAAATAAATACCTTCAGTTCACAGTATTAAAAAAAAAAAACCTCTCTGAGCTGATTTCTAATTAGTTCATTTTTTTAAAAGTTTAAATCTGGAACTTCTCCATGGGATTATGAAACACCACAGGCTTTCATTTGCAAGGATTCATCCTCCGCAGCTCCTAGCTTTCAATGGTAACCGAACTAATTGAGGCACCTTGGGGATGATAAAACATTCCAAACATACTTTCTGCTTTGAATTTCCCGGCAGAGGAAAAGATATTGATTCTCCCTGGCAGAAAGGACTTCTTGGAGAAATTCAGCCAGCATCTATCTTTGCAGGGGCAGTGAGAAGCCAATCTTCCTGAGCACAGACTGGCAGTGCAGAGGGCGAGAGGAGGGGCTCAGGAGATTTCTGTGGCCTGCACACAGGTGCCAGTGCACGAGAGGCTGTGGCTCGAGGAACAAGGGCAAAATCAGGCACACACAATGACTCTTTCCTGCTGACCTCAGGGTTACCCATATTTGTCATCCCCTTTCCAACCGCTCTCCAGGAAATCAGCTACAAAGCATGCAGAAAAACACCTCTGCCCATAGCTACAACAGCCACCGGTACCTGAAGAACTACTCTGCCCTGGTTTGGCTAAATCCAAATCAGCAAGTTCTACATTGGATCTGCGAGAGCCTGGTCAGATCAGGTGCAGGGCAAGGCGGAATATGAGTCTTCTCCAGCTCTCCTGGAGCAACTGAGCCACAAGGAAATCAAGAACAAGCAATACTGTCAGAGCCACAAAGGCGAAGGCCTCACCTGACATTGCTTAGAGTCTCCCCACATTGTTCTGCAATAAATTTCAAGTTCTATTATTTGAGCTGAGAGGAGAAAGCAAAGCAAGTAATTTAAAGGGCCGTCACAAGCTCATATTTTGGTGAGATGAAACTAGGCCATCCGCTGCACATGCTACACCTTCGTAGGGATGGGTTTTCCCTTTCATAAATTTTTAAGGAGTTCTTTGAGCCACTAACAAAGATCTGCATGGCTCGTAGGGATTCAAAATGGTGTGGTATGGCATGAACTTTGGAAGACAGTCTAGAAGTTTCTTATAAAGGTCAACATACTCTTACTACTCTGCTCAGCAAAAAGACACCTTGGTAATTACCCAAATGAGTTAAGAACTTATGTCCACACAAAAAACTTACACAAGAAATTTTATAGCAGTTTTGTTCACAATTGCCAAAACTTGGAAGAAACCAAGGTGGCCGCCTGGTCGATGAGAGGATAAACTGTGATACACCTGGACAACCATGAGTTAGGAGTTAGGAAGCAGGAAGGGATGAATAAGCAGAGCTCAGAGGTTTTTAAGGCCAAAACTCTCCCCTAGACTCCTACAGTGATGGCTCCATAGCTTCATAAATTTGTCCAGACTCACAAAATGAACAACAGAAAGAGTAAACACTAGGGTAAACTACATGCTCCAGGGATAATAATAACAGCTCAATGCAGGTTCATCAACTGCAATAAAGAGACCACTCTGACAGGGCAAGCTGGTGTTAAGGAAGGATGTGTATGTGTGAGAAAGGGGTGCTGTGAGAATCTCTGCATCTTCCACTCAAGTCTGCTGTGGGCCCCAAAGCTTCCCTAGAAAATAACATCTATGGACATTAAAACAAAGTTCCTGAAGACTGGATAGCCTTTTAATGAATTGTAGTAACTGGATAAGTAGATATGCCTGGGGAAAAAAAATTATATGAGAGAAAAGGAGAGGGAGAACAAGGAGAAAAGGAGGGACTGGAGAGAAATAAAGGTGAGAGGATTTCTGGTAGCCAGTGAAGAGCAAGGTCACATTCTACTGCGACAAGCACACAGACAAATCACACACCATGGTTTTTACACCCAGCAACTATGAGATTCAGAGGACCAGAATATTCTCTTGGTACCAGTTCTACTGTGAAGGCCTAGCAAACCAGAACACAATGAGCATATTGTGAATTCCAAAAAAAAAAAAAAAAAAAGAAAGAAAGAAAGAAAGAAAAAGAAACCAAAAACAATGGATTCTTCCACTTTCCTTCCAAGGCTTCTTCTCTTTGCAGATTTATTCTGTATTTCTGCCGAGGGCTAAAACAGGAAACATGCATTAGCAAAAGAAAAATTTAGCATATGGGGCTCTAGAAAAGTGTAAGGACAGGAAATAAACAATTACAAAGGATTCAAACACATCTATATATTATTGAATTTCAACTGCTATTATAGGAAAATGAAAAGGAGAGAGCTGCATGTCCTGCAAACAAGAGAAGTGCACTCTTGCTGTATAAAAGAGGAGAAAATAGAGGATAAATCACACAGGGCGGGCAGGGGAGAGGGCCACATCAGTCCAGAAAACACGGTGTCCCAGAAGTTCATAATGTCACAGTTGCATGCACAGTCACACCCATTGCTGGCAGACAGTGATAAGCACTAAGAAGGAGGCACAAACAACAAGAACTGGAGGGGAGGACAGAGAGAAGGGGAGATGGAGCCAGCCTCAGAGGAAGGGCAGGATTTCAGCAGGTTGTGGAAGTTAAGATGAGTCCACTCCTGCTACAGTTATGGCCGGAGGATGAGAGGGAACTGGGTCAGTGGATTTATGTGTTCATCCATGCATTCAGCAGCTGTGTGCTCAACATCTATCAATAGAAGATGTTGTAGATGGAGGGATGAGGGAGGTTAAGCAAAGCACAACAGATAAAACCACATATGGCTGTGAATGCCAGGTTGTGTTTGTTGCAGGCAGCGGAGAGCCTGGAGATGTGGGATACAGGGGCTGCTCACCCTCTGCTTCTTGCTCCTCCTAGGCTCCCTCCTATACAGATGCTGCAAAATAAACCCTACAGACCAGACTCCTTGCAGGAGGGCTCTGAAGGAGAATTAGGGTCTGGGATTTAGTTGCCCTGGCCTGATGTTTGCAAGGTGGAAATGAGAGACAGTATTCCTGAGCCTTGTGATGTGTTTTCCACCTTGACCAGTAAGTTCATAAAGATGTGAACTTTCCTGCAGCGTCGAGCAAGTAAGTCTCTGTCATCTTTCTGAGGGAAGGAAGGCAGGGCTGGGACAGTAGCATCACTGACTTCCCAACTCATGAGGTCTTTGACTCCAGACTTCCAGCAGTGACCTGGAAGATGGGTGACACATCATTCCTACACCTGCTCTACTAATCCTTCTCTGATTTAGCCTCCTGGACCCTGCACATCATCCTTATACCCCAAGCAGCTTCCTTCCCACATCAAAATCTGATTGACACACCCAATGAGAATTTTAAGCAGATAATTAGGCTCATGCCCTGAGAAATGACCTTGGAAGCCACCTAGAGCAGCTAGCCCTAGCTTTTCTGTCACCAGGCATAGATTTCAAGGAAGATAATGTTTCCATGGATTGGGGTAAGGAGATGGTTTGGGCATGATTCAAGCACATTGCATTTATTATATACTTTATTTCTATTGTAATCACTTTATGATATATAATAAAATATTTCTACAATTTCCCATCATGCAGAATCAGATGGAGACCTCAGCTGGTTTTCCTTCAGCTAGTCAGTCCCACCTGGGGGAGACAGGAAGGCAATGACTCCCAGAGTGTGCAGTTGGTGGCCACAAACCTGTCTGGGTTGCTGTTGCCATGGAAAACCCTACCTCAGAATGACAGGAAGTCAGACACGGAAGCAGGCTTTCCAGTGGTTTTGCTGCAGACTTGGGCCATTGTGCCTTCACTTTAGTCCAGGTCATTTGGGAACTTGATGTCACTTCAGACTTGCTCTTAAGGCCACTGCCATCTGTGCTCTACAGCAGCTGACCCTCTGCAGCCCAGAGCATGGCTTAGTCACAGATGAGCACAGATTCCTTCCTTCCCAGGGCAGGAGTCTCTGGTGGCTAGGAACAATGCTGAAAGCTGAGAGAGGTAATCACACATCAGCTTGGAAGAAGAAGGGCCTGCCCTGGTCTCTAAGTTTCCGCTAATAATTTGAAACATGCCCAAAATTCCATGGTTCACATGCCACGCCCACAATTCCAGTTTGGCCTTGAGTGCAGCCACTTTATCTGCTGACTTGAGTACAGTTATGATTCTCCCCAACACTGAGTTCATTGAGCAAGCTGAGTACGTCACACTAGTAAGCAAGTTTTGTGATCTATTCTGTGGCACTGAAAAGTGCTGTGGTGGTGACTGTTTTTTACAAAAAAAAATTTCTGAATTAGCTCTCACAAATTAAAAACTCTGGCCAGTGATTGATTTTAGGAAACCATCTCGGTATTGGCTAGACTGAGCTGTGGTAGCGATGGATGCCTCGGACCGAGATGTAAAGCCCAAAACAAAAAGAGCCAAGAGATCCCTTGAAAAGAGAGAACTAAAAATTAGTAAAAATATTAAAAATGCCATGCTGATTAAGGAGTGAAATGAAAATGTAACAGTGACCCAAGTCCTGAAAGATGTGTATGCACTGGGGAAAAAAAAAAAAAAAAACTCCACGAAGTTCTGCATAAAAAGAAAAATATCACAAGACCATTTGAAGATCAGACATCACTGAAGACGTCAGATTGTTCTTTATTTATTCACATTCAGATCCCATAATAAGAAGCATCCCAACAGTCTAGTAATAGGTATGACTACCATGTGCTGGATATGATTGAATTAGGTATTGAGAAATTTGCGTCTCTAAAAGATATTAAGAATAGTAAATGTCCCGAGGGAACAAAACGCATGTTGACATGTTAATACTTTCTGGCAGTGATTTTGATGTGACAGAAGACTACAGAAGGCTGAAGAGCCTCCTTACTGATTTCTTCAGAGGCCCCACAGTGGCAACTATCCACCTGGCTGGGTTAGAGTGCATTTTGCATGTCACTGCTCTGCAGGGGAGGTTTACTTTCACAGCTATAAGTTGCTCTTGAAGAAATCTGGTTGCAGAACACTCCGGGTTGAGTTGAAGAGATGGGACCTTCATTGGGCCTGGTTCTGAGGAAGATGCACGTGGCTTCAGATGACCTTTATAAGTTATCTGTGAAAATGCCAAAAGCTCTCAAGTGAAAGAAGAAGAAAAATACATCCCAGGATAGTTTTGGTATAACTTACAGAAGGATTCATATGCAGAAACAAGACCTAAGCAAACTACAAAGCAGGAAAATGAAGGGACTGAAGAAGTGACCTGCAGAAAGGCTAAAAGGAGACCAGGAGAAAAGTCAAGGAAAATTAAAAACAATTGATAGAACTTTTAAAAAAAAGAAAGAAAAAGACCATCTCACTTCTGTGTATAAGACTAGACATGCATGCTCTGCACCAATCTCTCCAAGCTGTACACACAGACACGAGCTAAGGTGGTTGGTAATGTTATGAAATTCCAGTGATCTTGTCAGCTGGCCAGCATTTCTCTCTGGCTGGCACACTACAAAGACTCCCACATAAGCAACCACTTTGGTCTGAGCAGTGGAACCAGAAACCTCTGAGGCTCTGGCAGCTGCTCTGTCTGTACTTACACCACACGACCACCTCAGTTTTTCATGTATGTAATCGTCCAAAATCTTGAGAAGTTGTGCAGCTGCGGTGCGGGGTGCCAACCAAAGCACACACAGGATAGCCCCCAACACAACCTCTTGAATATATGGTGAAGAAAAACAAGCACTGTTAGCTTATGGTCAGGACTAGTAGATGGATCAGCCTACATGGTGTACCTGGGGAACCCTAAGTCCTCTCTAACATCTATACCTCAATTCCCTACAGTGTTCCATTGACTCATCCACCTAGGGTGCTAGCCAAAAGAGGAACACGTGCACCCCTCGAACGGCAGCCTCTCCTGAAAGTTCATGAGCAGTAGGCAGGGTCACCAATAGGAAAGACATTCTTCGGGTTAGTGAGGCAGGTGGCCAAAAGAATAGCACTCTCAGTACAGATGTGGGGGCTTCTGACTTAGAAGGTGGTTTGGAACAAAGATGTATTACTAAAGACAGCTGTTGGAAACTCTCAGGAATATCTGCCCAAACCTGTGCTCCTAAAATAGTTCCCCTGGATGGGACAGCTGGAGTGGAGACAGAGAGAGCAGGACAGAAGTAGGGCACTTCATAGCTAGAACTTAAGAGTGCACACTGAACACGGGGTAGCTTAGAGTTGGACAGGAAGTAACAGTAGCCTACTACTAGGTGCTTCACCCTACTCTACTGGGGACCCTCTGAAATGTCTCCCCATGTCCACTACCGCAACACTCACAACCCTACCTCAAAACTGATCCTTTTCTCAGGCTTCCAAACACCTCTGCCTTGCTGGTTGTTGTGTCCCATGAATACAGCATGGTGGGTGGCCCATATTAGGAAGGCCAGTCAGTGCAAGGGCCGGCCAGATAGCTCAGCAGACTAAAGTGTTTGCTTAGGCAAAACACAACAACTAGGGTTCACTCCCCAGGGAACTTTGCCAGCCCTGTCCTTGGGGTGCACTGAGATGGCAATTGAGACTGGGAGTCATAGCGTGTACCTGTAATCCCAGTGCTTGGGAGGCTGAAAACAGGAGGATCACTACGAGTCCAACCTGTGTAGTGAGACCCTGTAGACTCTATACTAAATACATAAAAGAAAAAGAAAAGCCAGTATACACTGAGTGAGTGGCTAGAAGGGGGAAGTGAGGGAGGGAGGGAGGAAGGGAGGGAGGGAGGGATGTCCAGCTGTGGTGCTGGGTGCCAACCAACTTTCAGGAGAGGCTGCAGTTCAGGAGGTGATATATGTTCCCTTTTGGCTAGCGCCCTAAGTAGAAGAGTCAGTGGAGCAGTGTCAGGTGTTGACACATACACATTAAAGGGGATTAGTGATTCACCACGATACTCCATCTAGGTTGATAAGTCTACCAGTCCTGACCACAAGCTAACAATACTTGTTTTTCTACATTATATTTTTAGAAGGATGTGTTTGGAGAGGGAGGGAGGGAAGGAAGGAGGGAGGAGACCTCACAGCTAATATAAGTACCAAGCAAGGAAGTACTGTAATTATCAGCTAAGTGCTGCTTGAATATCACCGAGTCTGGGGTTGGTGAGATATCTAAATGAAACAAAACAGCATATCAGTAAAAGTGGGAGTCTGCAGTCTGAGAAGCCGACAGACATGGTTGACACTGTTGAATCACTACACAGGATGAAAGCTGACTACCTCATGGAAAGAGAGGGCTCCCCAGTGAACTCTGGGTCACACCTGTGTTAGTACCCAGCACAGTGTGAAAACACCAGTCCTTCTACTCCACCCTGTTTTCCTCCTCTGATTGTTCTTTTAGGCCTTCCAGCAACTTACTCATGAGGGGTTGTTGTTCTCATTTTCCTCAGATGAGGAAACTGAAGTTCAGCAGAGTTTGGCACCACCTGGGGTCACAAAGCCAGCAATGACAGAGGCAGGACTCAGACCCAAGCCCGCCTGACTTCCAGCCCTGAGCCCCTCACCACACCCCTCCGCCTCCAAAAGAAAAGAAAATGACTGAAGTGAGTAAGCACTGGTGAGGCAGGAAGGAAGGGAGCAGAGAAAGGGAGTGATGGGGAAGCCAGAGAGACAGGCCCCCAAAGTGACTGTAGGCTGGGAAATGACAGGAGGCATCCACGAGCCTAATCTACAGTGGCTTTTAGTGGAGAAGAGTAGGAAAGAGAATGGGGAAAGAGACTTGTCTCTGTACATGAGCAGGATGTTTTGGACAACTGTACTGTGGAGTTCTGCTGGCCTTGTGGAAAGGAGCAATTAATGATTAAATTTTTGCTTGATTTCTTGTCTTCTTTCTTCATTCCCCTCCATTTCCTTCTTCTTAGTTTCTTATCATTTTTTCTCCTTTTGTTTCTTTTTCTAATTTTGCAGGCATATATCTGACAATCTGAATAACTAATCTAAAAACAGCGATGTGCAATACAACAAACACAGCTGAGTTCATAATGTTTTGTTCGGTGAAGTTCTGCATCGTTTCTAATTTTTTCCAATTTTCATTCTGTATTCTCTTCTAAAATTTTTTTTTAATTTAAAAAATAGAGAAGAAGAAAGGAAACTATAGCCTTTGGAGTAGAAAAGCAAAGAATGAATACTCTCTGCGGACCGTTTCAAAAAGCTTGAGATTCATTGGAAGGCACCGAGCAAACGACAAGGTGAGTCTATTGAATGGAAATAATAAAAATGTGAGATGCTTGCAGGCCAAAGAAACGAACACAGCAGAGTGGAAACCAGAGGCACAAAGCAAAGATGACAGGGAAAACTCGATGGTAAGATGGTAAGAATGAATGAGCCGGCCTTTGGCGAGCACAGGGAGGCCAAGGATAAAACTGTGTGGTGGCCCCCATCCTGGTGTCTACAAAGATAGAGATGAAGATCTGCAGGGTGCGTCCACTTGTCCACCAGCCTCGTCAGGTGTGTAATGCCTTGGGCTGTGACCAGGCTGCCCGCGAACAGAGGCGATTCATTTCCTCATGGCTGAAATGACATCCGCCCATCTTGTCGTGTTATCTCAAACTGATAGCAAACAGCTAAATCTATCTTTCATTAACTAAAAGAAAGTGATCGTAAATTAATTACCATTTATTCAATGCCATCCTTTTTAAAAGTCTTCCAGAACATGTATCCACCGTAGGGGATGATGGAAGGGTCGTGGTATAGTAAAATAATTATCAACTGTCATTGGAATTAACACAGTGCGATAAGACATTACTTAACTGTCTAAAAAATGTTGGGGCCAAAATCATAAAAGGAAGAAGGTAATCTAGCAGTAGATAGATTAATTTAGTGAAGTCTAGTATCAAAGGAACCTGGGTACATGACTGTGAACTGCAGTCAGGCTAGAAGAGGCACAGTCAGATCCCAGCACATCCAATCAGCAAGGTCATTGGATGTGGACAAATGGCTTTGGGGACCTGAGTGTCATAGCATCCAACTATGAAGGAGGGGTCCATCTATCCCTTAAGGTTGTACAAAAAACACCACCTGGTACACGTAGCTCCTGCCCTCAAGAGCTACCGAAAAAGCTCTGCCATTGATGGTAGCCATTGACTTCCCACTGCCTTTATAGGAAAATATCTGTTAAGCCCAGGAGAGCTCAGGAATAAGTAGGAATAATGTTATAAATCAAATCTGTTTATCAATATGTTCATTGATAGCTAGGGTGTTTATAATGTTTAAGAAAATTTGGCATGTAAAATTAGCTATTACATGAGCTTGTAACCTTAGTGTAAATTGCATGACTGAGTAAGTAAGACTTGTAATTTCAAGTTAAAAGGAGGTATGGTAGAATTTTGTCCAATGTGTTGCAATATTGAAATATTTAGAAAAACATAAATCTCACTGTGTTTATACATTTAACTTACTAGATTTATAAGAATTAAGATTTTATTTCCTAGGCAGGCAAATAAAGTCTTATAAAATGGATATTAAAATCATTAGGAACAATACTTACATTGTTTGGTCAAGCTTGTGTACCTGTATCAGGTAATCCGAAAAACTACTTTGAAGATAACAACATAAAATATAATAATTTACCATTATCTTATTTAGAAATTCTGTGTCACTTTTAGTGTTTTCTTCTCTCTTTAAAATTAAAAAAAAAATAAAATTACTAATACATTATCTTATTTAGAGAAATTCAATTAACTAACCAAAACCAAATAGTAACCAACATACTCCTGTGACTATTAACATTTGTAAACTGAAAACTGAAAAATAAGGCTTTTGAATTAAGAGATAAGGAAAAATTGGATTTTTAAAAAGTCTTAATTTTAAAATAGCTGGATTTAGGGTTTACATAGTGAAAGCTTGATTCCCAAGGCAGCAGGACCCAGAGTGGAGTCCAGAGGACTGACCAGCTCAGGAGAGGATGAACTTCATTGGTGGATCAATCCTCATCATTGAATGAATGCATTCATAAGCCCCTAGCTAAATATACAATTGATAGGAGAGGTCCAGATGGAGGAGGTGGGCCCCTGTGGCTCGTCCTTGGTGGGCACACGTTGTCCAGCCCCTCTCTTCTCTCTGGCCCTTTCTGGCTCTGTTTCCTGGTGGCCAGGCAGTGAGCAGCTCTCCTCATCTGTGCCACGCAGCTCCTGCTTTGCCACAGCTTAAACAATGGAGCTGCTCCCCACAGACTGGAACCTCACAAACCGTGAGCCAAAAAGAGATCCTTTCTTCCACAAGGGGCTTTGTCAGGTATTTTGTCCACAGCCACAGAAAGATGACCACTACACTGGCAAATACAAATAGTCCTTTACAGTGCGAAAATCCCAGCAAGGTTACATAAAATTCATGTTGCATAGGTTATTGATATGGAGAGACAAATGCCTAGAGTCTGCAGACAGCGCCTACTGCCTGTGTGTGTCACCACTTGTAGGCATGAAGATGGCTGGGACCTGTGGCGCAGTGGGGCAATGTGGCTGAGGAAAGTGCCTCAAGGAGGACAGGCCAGGTGCTTTAGGGGTCTAGCACACCCTGTCTAGGTTTCAGGGTCAGAGTAAGTTCCCCTGGGAAGGTTGAAAACAAGGCCATAGGGCATTACTGCTAATGGTCTCTATCACAGCAAACAGGAGAATAGCTATGGAGAAAGAGGCAAATGAGGTGATTTTTGATGCTTGACAACAGAGGTTTGAAAGAGCTGCCGTGGTAGTATCAAGGAGAATAAAAAAGAAATGGCCAACTAGCAAGACTGCATGGCCCGAATCTGTCGATTTTCTCCACCTACACAGGGCAGGCCCTGTGCCAGCTGCAAGTTCCTTGTTATGCCAACAGCAGCGCTGACCTGCTGCAGACAGGGAGGATCTGCAGCCGCCCTGAGGGCACCGGGGCCAACCTGCTACCGAGGGAGTCTCAGGTCAGTAATAAAGGAGCATTCCCAGCTCTCAGGACAGTAAATAAACCTCAGCAGCACCTTAGAGACCATGTAGTCTGGTGTTCTCAGTCCTGGCAACAGGACAAAGTACTCTAGCCCCAACCCTAACCACCTGCTGTCCCACACTCTGAGGACTGCGGCTCCAGGAGGTAGTTGTACGCACATTTTTCTACAGTGGATTTGGAGGTGTTTTGAGTAGTAGTGATACTAATATGTGTACACTGTGGAAAAAAATACCTCAAACAACACAAGCATATAAAGTAAAAAAGGAAATCTCCTTTCATCACCCTCCCTGATCCCAAAAGTTTTGTTATACAATATGTGTGAGTCAAAGAAAGAGACAGAGGCTCTGTGTGTGTGTGTGTGTCTGTGTGTGTGTGCTAAACACTCTCCACCTAATGGTTACATACATACTTTAAAAAAAGTAAGGGTTCCCCAGCATGCCGTACTGGTCCTGCCCCCCAGGGTGTGCTGATATAATGATTGAGACTGGGCATCGTGGCACACACCTGTAATTCCAGCACTTGGGAGGCTGGAAACAGGAGAATCACTATGGGTCCAATCTACATAGCGAGACCTTGAAGACCCTGTAGACCCTGTCCTAAATACAGAAAAACAAACAAATAAATAAGTAAATGTAGCACAATGCTAAAGATAGAATCTGGATGGTAGATATTTACTATAAAATTCTTCCCAAAACATATGCTTTAAAACTTTATAATAAAATTCTGGGGAAATAAAAGCTCTTTAAGGAATTAGGATGCTTATCTCAGGTTGACACGTGCAAGCCCCTCGGCCAAGGCTACACATGAGGGAACATCAGGCCACACAGGTAACACTATCTGCCTCAGAGCACAGGGCAGTGACCAGGGACACAGTCAACAGGAACCTGGGCCCATCCTCTGAATTCCTTCCTGCACCCCCTGTGACCTCCAGGGAGAGAAGACCCTGACACTAATTGGAACAGGAAGCTCACAGGAGTGGCCTTATCAGGCCTGGACTGGGATCTGTGTCTTCCTGGATGCCCAGGATAACGAAGTGTTCTAGAGCTAGGCTTCTGGAATCTTTCATTTTGATATGTGTTGAGCAACTTGTTGAATCATACTGCCTGTGAAAATTCACACTCACTCTCATCTGCCACCAGAGCATCTGAGTCCACTGAAGCTCCTTACTGTGGCAAAAGAGAAGCTAAATTTTTTAATTTTTAATCTTTTGTTCACTCATGCACTTCTTTATTTAGTTGGCATAGGGTATCGCTATGCAGCTCAGGCTCTTAGTGATCCTTCTGTCTCGGCCTCCCCAGTGCTGGGATTACATTACCACACCTGGGTTCAGGGCCCATGGTTCTGGGGCCAGCACAGCATGTGGGACCAGGGTTCAAACCCGCGTCTTTGTGCTTGCCAGGCAGGCGCTTAGACAGCAGAGCTATCTCCCCAGCCCTAAAAGGAATTTTTAAAAATTCTTGAACACTGCCTTGTAAAGCCAAGGATGCATGCCAGTGCCTGGCGGTGCTGAGGGAGCCTCCCGACCCATCCCTTCCCAGCAGAGCTGTATCATAAAACAACAAAGCACAGTGCCTAATATGAGTAAAAACTTAACAAATAGTATTTATGGGTGACAAAGTTTATTTTGTAGAAAGATAGAGATCAAATTCATCAGTTTGAACTCTCAAGCAGTAATCTTACAAGAATATTATTGATTGCCAAATTTTATATATGAGGCAAATTTTTTTTCTTTAACCACATAAATCAGAAAAAGGCTTCTAACTGGGCTAGGGATGTAGCTCAGTGGTAGAGTACTTGCCTGGAATGTACGATAAAGGAGAGTTCCATCCCCAGTACCACCCCTCAAAAGAGAGAGAGAGAGAGAGAGAGAGAGAGAGAGAGAGACTTGTAGCTTACACAATCAAAGTACTAGACAGAGTGAACATTAGGGCTGTCATAGCCAAGGGACAGTTCTGAAATTCTCATGCACTTTCATTCTTCCAAGCAATCACCATAAGAACATAGAGGCACAGAAGTCAGGTGATCCCATTTCTAGTTGTAGCTATGGTACTGTTTTTCTTTATCTTCCTTCTCAGCAAAAACAAAGGTACAGTGTCTCTGTACTGTCTATACACAGCAACTCTAAAGCTAGACTGGAGGCTTTTCTCTCCCACCAAAGAGAGAAAACAGTGGCCACCATGTTCCTAAAGAGTCACCCTAAATTCCAGGGTCAGGATGCTCTCCTACCCTGATAGCCTGACTCAACTTCCTCTGAGGTCATCTTGCAAGATTCCATATGCAGAGGAAAACTTCTCCCAAGGTGGGGAAAAAAACATTAGGAATTCTTTGACATGGCACTCACTTTAAAAAAAAAAAAAAAAAAAAAAAGGTATTTTTGAAAGAAATAAAAATGAAAAGGTTAAATGACAAGTAAGTAGGTTTTTAAAGGTGAAAGGGATCTTTAAAAAAAAAAACTTAATCAAATTAATCTTTAGACTTGCTCTGAGAAGCTACTATTTATGGAAAATTCAAGTAGCCCCTTCACAGTAAAAGTTATTCTTGTCCAAATAAGGTTCCTAAAAGGCATCTCAATAGATTCTAGCAATTATGCTAGAGGTCTTCCTCTTCATTCCCCAAAGAAAGGCCTAAAAAGAAAAATGAACCGAAGTATCAGACTCTTCTATTCCCAGATAGTTAGGGTCCTGTTTCACTTCTGGTACAAAGTTCCCTGGGTGAGGTACCAATACTTTCTCAGAGCTCCAGGAGGAGTGGGTGGTCATGGGGTCTGGAGAGCTGCAGCATCCCCAAGAGCTGCCTCTGTGAACCGGAGCTCCAGTCATCACCCAGAACAGGCTGGGGGTGACTGGGGCATCCAGGGTCCAGCCATGGGCCTGGGCCAGGCGTGAAGTCAGACTGCATGGTCTGCAGCCCTGACCAGGAAACCTGGGCTTGTCCTCTTGACCACCAACCTTCTTCTGCCTAAGGATGGCCCTGCTGCTGACCTACAGGGATTTTGAGGATTAAAGAAACTCATTCACCCAACACACACTAAGAAAATAATGATAATGTTATTGCCATGCAATTTTCCATTCCAGTGCTCAGCGCCCACTACATTCACCCACTGGTATGGAAAAGTAGTTGCAACTTTTGCAACAGATCACAAATTTTTAAAAATCATAGCTTCTTCAATATATACAGAAGCAAACCACTGCTGGTTTTAAAGAAAACCAATACAAATCAAATGTTCTTCTCTACAAAAAGTCAGAATGATAATTACAATAAAATGCTCTGTACTCAGTGGCTTTACCTCTACTTCTGGAGCAGCTACAGACAACGCGCTCATATTTTTCTCTTCCCATTGTTACATTCCAGACTCTGCTAAGAGTTGTGTTTGTGTTGTTTCTCTTGGTGCTTCCAGATGCTCTACAGCAGGTGTCAGTATTATTTTCATCATCCAAGCCATCACTTTCCCATGCTTATCAAGTAACGGAGCTAAACATCAAGCCCAGTTCTGTCTAATGACAAAGTGATCCCCCAAACATAGTGTGTCATGGCCGTGTGTCCCATACACCCTGCTTTGATAAGGGATGTAGAGCAGGTCACAATAAGAGAATAAGAATGCCCACATCCAGGGACTAGTTTCTTCTCCTGGCAGATGGGATGGTTTTAATTTAGGTCTGTAGCCTCCTGATCTCAAACTCTGTGAGCCCCAGCTTTCCACATCATTTTTAAGAAGTACATTTGCAGGTCTGGGAAGATAGCTCCGTGGCACAAGTGCCTGCCTGGCAAGTACAAGATTGTGAGTTTGAACCCCAGTCCTGAAAAAAATGAGTTCATTTTCAGGGAGCCACAGTTGTCCTTTGGGGGAAGAAAAGTAACGTTCCATATAGCCGACCGACTCTCATTCTAGTCTTTGATTCTTCATCAGGCATTCCCCCAACAAATTTCAATACAAACTTTAAAAGCAAAGCATTTTTTATGCAACTTTTTTTTTTTTAATTGGGAGGGGAAGAATCAGGGAAGGAATGTGCTCAGGCTTCCAGCTGTACAGCTCTTTCTCCCATTACAATTTACTCTTCACCTCCAAGAACTAAAATGAAAGGTCCCTCCTCCAGAGAATTAGAGATCTTTAAATGGAAATACAGTTTAGAGAAGAGATAAAGATAGTTTTTTAAACTGAATGCTATACAATCGTTTGTCTTCTAGTGCATTTCCCCTGTCGGCTGTTCAGTTGTTCACTACTTTTTATGTTCATTTGTGAGACTGTCCAATGCAAACTAAATTGGTTTTGCTACAGGGAAGTTGATGATGTGGAGAAGAATTAAAATCAAAACCTTCTGTGTTCACGTAGAACACACAGGCACAGCAGTCCTGTCATTTCCGCTCCTCTTCCAATCAGCGTCCTTCTTGGCATGCGTGATGCAGGGAACATGTGAGGCGCATGCGCACTTTCCAAACGTCAGTTACAGAATGGAGTGTGTTCTACTCTATTTCCTCCTAGATCTTTACATCTGTTTGAGTGCTTAGCTTCAACTCACTAAGGAATAAGTCAATCAAAGAGCTCAGTCTGTTTCAGGTATTGCTTTCTCCTGGGATATAATCTCAAGATATTCTCTCTTTTTTTGTTCAATTAGTTACACCCACGACCTACAAAATTATTGGGTTGCTCCAGTCGTCTAGTTATGAAATGTTGTTGATACAATTTGGCAGATCTTTAAGAAGGTCAGAAATTAGAGATAATTTGCCTTGGGTTTAGTTTCTAACTATTCTTAAGATCTCATTAAAATATATCATACAGTTTAATATTTTTGAATGTTGTAATTATTTAACTTCCTTTTCTCAAATAAAAACTCACTAGGCTACCTTTATTGAGAGGGGAAAAACATAGGGGGATACAAAAGGATTGATGTTCTTCCAACTTAGCTTCTAGAACAGGGATTGACAAATGTTATTTAACCCAGGTCAGATAGAATTTTGAGCATTGTAATATACTATTTCTGCTACAGCTACTTAGCTGTGCAGCTATAGTATTGAAAAGTGGCCATGGATGACATGAAAACAAATCATATTGTCATTTATGTCCTGTCTTAGTTCTTTGATTCAACTTCAAGCTCCCTAAGGACCACCAGTGGCTTAGATGTTTGTGTTCTCAGAGCCAAGCATTATGAGGTGAACCCAACCATTGTACAAGGATATCAGAATGAACCTTATGGGATGGTACCCATTTGCCTCAACCTCCCCTTGTTCCAATAAAACTTTATACAACAGGCTGTGCAGATGGACATCCTAGTTCATACAGACTGGCTGAATTTTTAAGGGAAGCTGACCTTCAACCTTGTCACAATAGAGATGTCACAGGTCCTATGCAACTGGGTGCACTTTGCCTGTACATCTGAGCTACTTCAAAATAAAGTTGATTGTTTTTAAGGAAATAAAATCAAGGAAGCAGGAAAGCTGGCACAGAGGCTGGATATGAGGAAAATGCTTCTGGACAAGACAGAGGTTTTCCCAGAGAATGAGAAATTTTAGAATGAGAAGAATCAAATTTACAGCCCAGTTTCCTTCCCATGGTGGAATTCCTTTCACCATCCATGCCAGGTTTTCAATTACCTATAAGGAACACATGAGGGAAAAGGAGGTTGAGGGAAATGAGTACCATCCCATAAGGTTCATTCTGATATCCTTGTACAATGGTTGGGTTCACCTCATAATGCTTGCTCTGAGAACACAAACATCTAAGTCACTGGTGGTCCTTAGGGAGCTTGAAGTTGAATCAAAGAACTAAGACAGGACATAAATGACAATATGATTTTTTTAAAACAATGGAAAGGACAGGATGGTGACACAGACATGTAATTCCAGCACTTAGGAAGCTGAGGCAGGAGGATCACCATAAGTTTGAGGCCAGGCTAGGCTACCTAGTGAGTTCCAAGCCAGCCTGGGCTGTATAATGAGACCCACCTCAAAGAAAAACACAAACAAACAAAAAGCATGGAAAGTTATTAGAATTTAAAGAACAGTAAGAAAGCTAACACAGGGCTGGTGAGATAGCTCAGCAGGCTAAATGCTGAGTTTTATCCCTGGCCCCACATGCTGCCACCACGTGGCCCCTGGGCACACTGAGCCAGCCACCGAGACCCGCTGTGGTGGTACACCCCTGCAATCTCATTGTTGGAGAGGCTGAAAACAGGAGGATCATTACTGGTTCAAGCTATACAGTGAGACTATACAAAATACACATGCACACACACACACACACACACACACACACACAGAAAGGTAACCCCAAATTAAAAATAGGAGAAGACATTAACAGGCAGTATACAAAAATGTGAAAGGAGAGTTAGCTTCATTAGGAATCAGAAAAATCCAGATAAAACCACAAAAAGACACCATTTCATATCCACCAGGCTGGCAAATGTCACCTGTTTGAAAAACCACTTAAACCATGAGCAAGTTCATATTCTGTGACCCAGCAAGTCCACTCCCAGGTATAAACTCTAGAGGTACTCTTGCATCTGAAATCAGGCACTAGGTGGTTTACAGAAATAGTTTCCCTAATAGCTCAACAGCACAATCATGCAAGTGTCCATAGATAACAGAATGAATGCATACAAGGATATATCACTACACGGCAAGAATTCACAGTCATGGAATGAGTTACATCTGTCTGCAACTATGTGAGTGATTCTCATCCAGTTTATCTTAAAATGAAAAAGGTTAAGTCTCAAAAATAATATGTATGACCTGATTCTATTCATATGAAGTTCAAAAATATACAAAACTAAACTGTGTATTGTTTAAATATATGGACATATAATTAAACTATAGAATAAAGCAAGAAAGACGTAAAGCCCTGCTATGGCTTGAATGTGTCCTTCCAATATATGCATGTTACAATCCTAGTCCCTAAGTGATGGTACTGGAAGATGCGTCTTGGCCCTTATCAGAGACCCCAGAGGACTGTGCTGTCCCCTCTGCCACGTGAGGACACAGGGCAAGGACACCACCTACGAACCACAGCCAGCCCTCAGGTTGTGTTGAATCTGCGAGCATCTGGACTTCTCAGCTTCCAGAACTGCAAGACACATGCTTTGGCTGGTTACAAGTCACTCAATGGATGATATTTCATTACTGCAGCCCAGATGGACTGAGGCAACCCCAAGTTTAGGGGAAGCCCCTGATGAATTGGGAAGCACCACAGGAGATGTCAGGGGTGACACATCCTTTGGGGAAACCCAACAGTGGGCACCCAGGTGATGGAGGTTCTGTGAACCTTCATGTCTTCCTCACACTTTATAAATATTCATAACCATTCAATAATTAATCAAAGCCCATTTCAAAGAGAATCAAAGAAGGAGAGGTTGATTTTGATGAAAAGAAACAACAGGCAGAAGGTCACTATGGCAATAGGATTATTCCTGTCTATTTGCTTAGCTGGCTGGTTGCAATCTGCTGCAGAGGCTGTGAGAGGCTGTCACCACCTGGGAGGCACCACTACCTTGGGCCGCAGACAGAACATTCTGCAGTCAGCTAGCAGGTACTGCCCTGGTCACAGACAGGAGAAGGATCAGTACTCCCAGTGACCTGGAATGCCTGGGTTGACATTTTCCTGTTCCCCTGGTTTTCCTGAAAACCCATTGTTGTCTGTGTTAGGTGGCGATTTGAGAGGGAGGGCATGCACTTTGCCAAGCAGAGGGACAGGTGCAGTAAATGAATTTAAAGGGGAAAGGTATGCAGCATGGCTCCGCCATAATACCATGCTGTGAATCAACGGTGAACTTGAGCTCGCTCCTCCAAACATATGCGACCACTCTCTGCAGCATACTTCACGCAAGCGCACTGACAGCTCCTCAGAAAGCTGAGGCAAGTGGAGGGCTATCTTCTTCATCCCGAATGTTCCAGTGGTGATGACAGAGGCCCTGTGTCCCCCACTGACAACCCTCGTGACAGCAGCACTGTATGCCTGTTTTTTAGCTTCTGACTCGCCTCTTTATGCTTGAGACAGGACCATCGGGTATGATTCTCTGGGTGCTGACTGATGGGAGTCAGTGTCTCACCAAAGTCCTTGGGGCATTTGGCTCCTGGCCCAAATCCTACACGTGGGTTTTTCAGGCCTGGCTATGGAAGGTTACAAGGCCTGTCCATATGCTCCCCTGCATAGTCAGGTCTCCAGCAATGTCCTCCATACCCAGGTCCTTTTGTCATCAGGCTTTTCTAGGTGCCTTTGGCAAGATACCCTCATTAGTGCATGGGATGCTCTCCCCACTCTGACTCCGCACTCGGTATTTCACCATATGCAGTCTTTTCCTGGTCACTGGGCCCATATTCTTGCAGCATTGTTACATTGGGGCTCCCTGAAAAGTGAGGTGAGCCCCAGTCCACACGTCCCCTGGACCTTGACTGAGGCACCAGAACACAGGACACATGGAACTGGGGAGTCAGCACTCTCGCCATCCCAGGCTCCTGCAACACTGCCACAACCCACAATTAAAGGTGCGGCTGCTACTTTCAAGTGAGCTCTTGTGCCTAAGCAGTTCCTCTTGACCCTGGCAGCTCCTGACTCACCTGGTCTTTCAAGAGTCAGCAGAGCTGCTTCTGCCTGCTCTGATTTCCTGCCGCAGTCACCAGCGGATATGACCTGTGGTGCTCGAGTGCCTACTCCCCATCCCACTGCCCCTATGGGCAAAATCCCACCCTCTTTGTTGTCATTCCATCAGCCTTTGGTAGGTTGGCTCCTAGTCAAAACCTCAGTAGCAATTGAGTCCACTTCTCTTCAACAGGGCCAGTTGTATGGGAAGTACAAGAGACTAAGTAAGATTTTAAATAATTTAGCTCTCAAATGTGTATTTTTAAGACAGGTACATATAATGACATAAGAATTCTTAGTAACTTGAACAAATGTGTTGTTTGGATTCCAGGTGCTGCTCAGCACCACGAATTCACCTCCCATCCTTCCAAATGTGTTCCAGGGGCCAGGCATCATGCTATGGTAAGAGATGAAGACCGTAAAGAACCTCTGCTTCTTTATAGGGAAGGGTCCTGTCATCAAATGAGGCATACATAAGTGAATGCCAGCAAGGAGAAGAAAGGAAAAGACAAGAAATCGAGGTAGTGTTCCTTTCACTCTGTGGATGATAAACGCTACAGGGCCTTCCCAACATCTGCACACCCCGCCTACAGACCAAGGGTGAGATGGGAGTCGGCAGGCACCAGCTCCCTCCCCTCCTTCCTGCCTTTTCCAATTCAAGAGCTGAGGTGCGGCTCTTCCTTACAGCCAAGCATGGAGAAAATAAGGCAGGCAGCAGACTCTATTTACTTTAGCGCTGTCTTAGCTTCTGCAACCTTTTCAAAATGAAGTTGTTTTAGTTATCCTGTCCTGCCTCCTTCCTAAAATCCTGTGGGCAATTTACTATGACATCAACAACAGAGCCGCTAAGATGGCAAAAGGAAGATGAATACTCACGCAATGGGGAGGAAGGAGCAAGGATCTGAAACCCTGAGCCAGTCATTTTCAGGCCTAGGAATAGCTAGCATTCTGTCTACCATGCAGATTTAAGGTGCTCAAACCCAGCCATAGGTCTGGCACAAGGATCAGGGTCCACACGGACAAGGACTCAGGAGATTTGGGCACCACTAGTCCAAAGCCAGTTCTCTAAGAAATACAATCAGTGAGTAATGTTCATGGGGTATAATGTTGATGTGAGCGCAATCAGCACCTGTGCTCAGAGTTTCCTGATAGCTGAGGCAAAAAGAGAAACACTGTATTGTAAAATGGGCACATAGTTAGCAGCAGAAACAACTATCTCACCAATTCTGAAGGTCGTATGTCTATTCTGACCAAACACCTAAACTCAAGGACTTTAAATTAAGAAATTGTTACTCAAGAAATGTTGGAGACTTTTGCTGATGAAAAAATAGTATAGAAGAACACCAAATCATACTCAAGACAACTCTAAGTTTATTTTCTCCTGAAAATATGAGTAAAACAAATAGAGCAAGCAATTATAATTTCACCTCTGGCTCCCAAGTCTCCAGAAGAGATGGCTTCTAGTAAGAGTTTTAAACTGAAGCAATTTAATGTGGCCCCAGCATGAACAACAGGTGGGAGGAAAGGTCACACAGGAAGGAAACTGAGTCATTCTACAATGAGTCAACGCTTAATTTTATCCAAAGAACTGACCTAAAGGTGTCCAGCGAGTAATCTGCCATCCAGATGACCCACCCTTCGGCAGTGACGATCTTTTCTCTCCACAGTCACAGTTACGTCCAGACTCACCATGCTCCTTTACGCAGTACAGTGACACATTGTGCAGATTTTTGGTAGCCTCACTTCGCCAAGGGAAGCCAGGCTCAAAGATCCCCAGGGAGCTGTCCTTCGACAGCAGCCAGTGAAAGGAGGGACAAGAAGAATCCCCAGGTGTCTCCCTCCCACTCCACCAGGCTGACCGCACTCTGAACTTCTACTCTTAGGTCCTAACACCAAGGGAATGATTACATTTTTCTTGTCTTTGGGGATATCCTATTTATCTTTCTGCATTATTCAGTAAGAGGTCAGATCAATTTCAGGGTCCAGCTAGAGCACTGGCATCCTGCCTTTGTGTTACAGCACAGATGCTGACCTCTCGGGATATTCTTGCACCCTGGATGAGGGGAATGTGGCTGACGCAGATTCGGATGTGTACATTCAAAATGCAGAGACTTGCCATTCAAGAAAACTGATTTCAAAAGTGCAAAAGCACAGATGCTCTGTAAGTTTAAGAATGTGCACATAGGTTATTTTTTCTTTGTACTTTGGTTGCTTCCTAGTTTCAACAGGAAGCTATGTGTCGCATCATAAATAGCTACCTAAACAAATGATTTTTCACACATTTGATGCTTATCACAGTCAGGGACGCATGACATGACATTTTTAATTACTCATGTTTAGGGAGTTAAAGTCTCTTTAAGATCGTATAAAAACAGAATTGCGACACCAAAAAGAAGTTACTCCTACACTCCCCAAGACATCTGACTGGGTATGAGTTCATGGTGTAGAAATCTGAAGAGATGGGGAAACCAGAGCCCTTTTAAGTTATAGAAAACTATCAGCTCTTGGGTCATTCAGCGCGGCACTATGCAGACTCAGCCCAGTAGATGCAGTGCTGGGTCAGTCTCCAGGTCCAGGCCCAAGGGCTGTCCCCAAGACACCAAGCAATGGCCATCTCTGGGTACCTCAGGGCTAGGCTCAGCGCAGTGGACCTAGAAACCAGAACACATATTCTTTCCATGAACACAGAACACTACCCTGCCCCAATCAGATCACAAAAGTCAATGCATTTAAGAAAACTAAAATCACTTAGTGTCTCTTCTGACCACAATAGCATAAAACTAAAAATGAATGAATGGAAAAAATCTACCAGCATGTAGACAGTAAGCCAACAACCAGTGAGTCCAAGAAGAAATCAAAAAAGAAAAAGAAAATGATCTGGAGACAAAAGAAAATGGAAACATAACATACTGCGGGGCTACACAGAAGCAGTTCTACAGGAAGCCCACGGCAATAAACACCTCAGGAAGAAATCAAATATGTCTCCAGCTCCACACCTCAAGGAACTAGGAAAAAGAATCAACAGAGCCCAAAGTCAGCATAGGGAAGAAGATATTGATGATGGAAGGAGAAATAAATGAAAGAGGCAGTGAAGACTATGGAGCCGACAGAGACAGACATTTCGTAGTTTGCACCAATTGGAGGAGATGGGTGCCAGAGGTTGGACTCCCAGGTACCCCAAGAAGAATGGCATTGGTGGAAGAGGGGGACATGGAGGACAGTGGGCAGCCAGAGAGATGGACATGTCCTGAGGGTTATCACAGCCGGGGGCCTGTGGTTAACAAGAATGCACTGTATGCTTGAAAACTGCTAAGAGGGACTGGGGAGATAGTGTGGTAGTCTAAGTGCCAAGGACTGGGTTCCACCCCCACTGCCACATGCTCTGCTGGCGGCAGAACCCCAGGTACACTGTGCCAGCTACCAAAACTGGGCATGGTAGCACATGGCTGTGATCCCAGCAGTGGGGAGGCTGAAAACAGGAGGATCCCAACAAGTCCGAACTGTGTAGTGAGACCTTGTACCAAAGAGAAAGGGAGGGAGGGAGGGAGGGAGGAAGGAAGGAAGGAAGGAAGGAAGGAAGGAAGGAAGGAAGGAAGAAGGAAGGAAGTTGCCAAGTGTAGATCTTAAACATTCTTCCCTACACATGCGCAGAAAGGCCTCTGTGAAGCGATGGATGAGCTAATCAGCCTGGCGCCAGTCTTCTTCCGTAGTATGCATATCAAAACCATACTAAGCACCTTAAGTAGAGTTCATTTCTGTTTGTCAAGAAGATCACAACAAAGGCAAAAAAACAATTTCAAATGCACAGTGATAACAACAGAGAGTGCAGAGTGGAGGTCCCAGTCTTCCCAGTAGGTTTTTTGTTTTGCTTTGTTTTGTTGTTGTTGTTTGTCTTTTTGAGACAGGTCTCATTATACAGTTCAGACTGACCTTGAGCTCACTTTTGTAGCACAGGCTGGTCTCGAACTCGCAGCGATCCTCCTACCTCAGCCTCCCCAGTGCTGGGATTACAGGTGTGCGCCACCACACCCAGCTTCTCGGTAGGTTTTGAAGCATCAGTGGTCTCCCTCCCCTTCAGCTCCCCTCCCTGAGTAGGACACACCTGGATTACTGCAAAGCACTGAGGACTGATCAATGATTCCTTTGGGATTTAATGTTTGCCTTGTTTCCTGTTGGGGTGGAAGAAGTCTTAAGAATATTTTAGCTAGAAGTTGCTTATAGCCAGGATCTTGCTCTATTTCCTAAGCTAGCCTCTAATTCCTGGGTTCAAGTGATCCTCCTGCCTCAGCCTTCCAAATAGCTGGCCCCCAGGCCATGCCAGCAGGACCGGCAGGCTGCCATTCCCCAGGCGAGGGCGCTTCCTTCTGCTACAGTTCCCCACGCTCTCCAGCGTCCTCACCTCAGCGTCTGAGCATCTCCGCCCACGGTCACTTGGGTGTAACTAATCTCACTGCTGCCCCCAGCGTGCAACCCATGCTCAGAGGCAGCTGCTGCGGCGGCATTTCAACACATCCTACTTAGGCTTATCCACAATTCTCTGGCAAATCAGGTATGGGGCTGGCACTTCCCAACCTGAGGACCAAACTCCAAATTCGAACTTTCCTTCTTACCTACTTTTGTTAGTCCACATCTGCAGCCCACGCGTGTGCGCTCCTCCTGTGGAGCTGGAACGTGCACGTGTCACACGTTCACACCTTTTCCCGTCCTCACCATCTCTTGGTCCCCTTAGAGAAAGCTCTGTCCCCTACTTGCTGTCATCCTTTCATTTTGCTCTTTATTTGCCAGTTGGATTTCTCATAGAAGAGAAACTGCCGCACTGAAGCTTGTGTGTCCCGACTTATTTCACTTAACATTGTGGTCCATACATTGCTCCACAAATGACCCAAGTTTATTCTTCTTTACAGCACAGTAGTACTCCATGGTATGTGAATACCACATTTTCTTTACCCCTTAGCCGGCCAGTGCCACAAAATTGTTAGTTTGCTGTTTCCTCCTCTGGATATCTATAAAACGGCTCATATCAATTTTAAGAAAACTCAAGAGTTTACCAAAATTGCTGCTGTCTCAGGACATTTTTTAAAGAAAGTACGGCAATTTGACATTTTATGCCCTTTAATATGTGTCCTTCGCAGAGCACTCTGGCACATGCGCCCTGAGTGCTCTAAGAGCACCGCAGTCAGCCCGGCGCTGCCTCTAACCCTCCATCATCAGCGGAGCTGCCGGACTCACCTTGTGTCCTCCCCAAAGCAGAGCATGGCTGACGGAATCTGTGCTCGCTTCGTGCATAGTCAGCAACTGTTTCTTTCAGAAGCCACGTTTGATTGAATACAACCCCAGGAAAGCACAGGAACAAAAATGGTCACGTGATGATGCCCACCCAGCCCCGGGCTGGGGGAGGGGTGTCCCCAGTTGCAACTCGGCCGGCCACAATCCCCTCTGCTTCTCTTCGAGATGCAGACCAGGGGAATCCCAGATTTAAGGGAAGAATGATCCCTGCCTGACATCTGTGATGTCTCTTCCTTTCAGTTTTTCTGTTCTGGCCTCTCTACAGCTGCAGCCCACGGTGCTCTCAGGCGGCATGGGGAGCAGGTGCACGGGCATCGCACACTACAGTCCTGCTTTGACCTCTTCCCTTTCGCAGAAAAGATCTACTTCCTATATCCTATCATCTATTTTTTTATTTTGCTCTTTAATTTATTGATTCCTCGGATTTCTCACATAAGAGAACCCACACATGATCCTTCTGCTGGTGAACGCTGGGGTGACCAGCATTGCAGCGTGCGCTAGAGCACCTGGCTTGTTTCTATTCCTTTTTAAACTTCTCACTACCTGGCATGCAGGAACCTTCCATCAGCGAAGGATGCAGGGTAGCCCCCATCCAACCACCAGGATGAACAGTTGCAGCTCCTTCTCTAATCAGCTCAAAGCCCCGGCAGCTAAGCTTGCCTGACTCCTCCCCATAGCCCTGGAGATGCAGGGAAGGGAAGGATTTGAAGAGAGAAATAACCGAGCCACGACAGAGGAATCCAACATTGTTAACTTTGCTCCCCAGATGGAGATCTCACCTAGGGATAGTTCCAGGTCAGTCTGTTCATTATTTTACAAAGGCACACCCAGGTTTGCAAGGTACACATCAGGTGCTTAATAGACACATGGGATGAGAACAGTATCCCTGCCATACACTCACATCCTGGGTTTATGCACCAGTATGTGTATGGGCAAAATATTTGCCCCAGATTTCCCATCCTCAAATGAGGGGACTAATTCCTACCATTCATGAGCTGAATAAATAGTTGCCCACCTCTCTCTCAGGAACCTCTTTCTCTGGAACCTCTGTCTCAGTTACCCTTCTCTCATTGCTGGGACAAAATATCCAACACCCAAAGCTAGGGAAGGAAAGGTTTGTTTAACTCACAGTGAAGGTCTCAGTCCATACTCAGCTGGCTCTGAGGCAGAGTGGCACATGGAACAGAGTGGCCATCCATGGCAGCGGCAAACAACAAAGAGCAAAGGAAGGGGCAGCAGCCGTAATTGCTAGCTAGCCTCTTTCCTCTCTTTACATCGTAATGCAGATTACATGCTCTAGGGTGAGTGCAGTACCCACACCCACAACAATCAATCACAAACTCCAGAAGCCACCCCATGACTGCATGAAGCTTTGGGGAGACTAAACACTAACCATAATATTCCCCCCGAGACTCCAGAGAGTCATGCACATTTCTTCATGCAAAAGGCATTTTAGCCCATCTTTGTGAGTTGCCAAAGTCCTAACAGTTTCAGCATTTCTGAAAAGTCCAAGTCCCAACTTTCCTCCAAGGTTTAAGGTACCTTTGAGCCCCTGTACAAATGAAAAGTTAAACATTTACAATATTCAATGACACAAGATAGACATTACCATTCCAAAAGGCACACACAGCAGGATACCAAGCATTAGGGCCAAAGCAACTCCAAAATCCAGAAGGGCAAACATTAAGTCCTACAGTTCCCTGTGGAACATCCAAAGCAATCTGTGGCAAACTATGAGTTGCATGTGGCTCCAGCTTTTGGTGAGAGTGCCTATGACTTCTCTCTTGGGTTGTGTTGCTCCCTTCTTGCAGCTTTCCTCAGACAGTCCACGCTTCTGACTTTTCAAAACTTCTGGGGTTTCCTCTGCATGGTAAGCTTCTCACTGTCTGCCTCACACACTGCCCCCTCAAGGACACACTGCTGGGGCTCACAGACCTCTGAGATCTAGGCGGGAGCCTTCTTAACCTCAGAACTCCTGCATTCTGCATGCATCTAAAACCAATGCCATGTATATGGTGCCAAGGTCTGCTGTCCAGTTGAAGCAGGAGCCAGGTTTTTTCTCTCCTGGCTATAGGGGTTGATTGGCTGGAGTGCTGAGCACTGTGACCCTGATTCCCAGGAACAAATTCTCCATGTCACTGCCATTCTGGATCCTGGTGTGGCCACCACTGCCATTCTGGATCATGGTGCTCTGCAGCTTCTTCCCCAAGGCAGAGTCCCTCACCCTCACAGTTCTGAAGTTGCAAATGGTGAAGACCAGCCGCCTCCTGTGATGCCCTCAGGCCATCCTTTCCATTCTCTTGTTCCCTCTTGGCACAAGAAGGGGAGGAGATACTCCCCACTTCATTGCATTTCACAGCCTTATTGGAGTTTCCTTCTGGCCACTCTCCCATTTCAAATCATCTTCCTGGGCTCTTTTCTCTTGATTCTCAGCATAAACCTGACTAAAAGCCCCCAGCAATAGCCATGACACTGCCTAAACATTCAACTTCTTCGAACTTTATTTTGCCAGATTAACCAGTCCACCATGCTTAATTTCAGTCTCAGGCAAAGTCTCTGGACATGAGCAGCTATGACACACATCATCTGGAGTCCAACAATGCAGTCTTTCCTTCTGGGAAAAATCTCCTCAGCCTGGTCTTTAAAGATAGGATTTCTGTCAGCCTTCTGGTCTTCTGAGCTCTGATAAGATTCTCCCACACAGAACATCTGAAGGCATTCCAGCACTTCTGTGTCAGGTAACATCTCTGAACCTTTCCTATCTCTTCCCATAGGCCATTTCTAAAAGCTTATTAGTCACAGCAATGACCCCACTCTTCCAGTACCAAATTATGTCTCAGTTACTCTTCTCTCATTGCCGGGACAAAATACTCAGCAAACACCCAAAATTAAGGAAAGAAAGGTTTGTTTAGCTCACAGTTAGTGGATGTTTCAGTCCATACTCAGCAGGCTCCAAGGAAAAGTGGCACATGGCACAGAGAAGCCATTCATGGTGGTAGCAAAGAGCAATAGGAGGGGCAGCAGCTGCAGCTGCTAGCTAGCCTCTTTTCCCTCCTTACATTGTAATGGCAGATTACCTGCCCGTGGGTGGGTGCAGTACCCACACCCACAATAATCAATTACAAATTCCAGAAACTACCCCATTACTGCATGAGGTTTTGGAGAGACTAGACACAAACCATAACAACCTCAGAAAGTGACATTTGTTATAAGGGCCTCTGCAGATGAAATTAACAATTAAACACCTTGAGATGAGACCGTCCTGCAAATCAGTGGCTCCTAAATCTAATGAGAAGTACTCATTAATGAGAAAGAAAAATGAAGGCAGGCAGGCAGGCAGATAGGCAGACAGACAGACAGACAGACAGACAGACAGACCAAAGAAAGCCAAATGAAAACAAAGGCAGACAGTAGACTTAGGCTACTACAAACCAAGAGTCACCAGAGCTGGCAGAGGAAAGGTTACCCACTCATCTTCAGAGGGAACAGAGAACTGATAATGTGGCTTTCAAACTTCCGCCCTCCAGAATTTAAAAAAAAAAAAAAAACTGTTGTTTGATGCTAGCTGATTTATGGTAGTTTACTGTTTCTGCCCCAAGAAGCTAACGCATTATTCTCACAGGGTCAGCATGGACAACATGTAAGATCACATACTGGAGCAGGGAGCACATTATGAACTGTTTAAAGCAATCTAAGCAGTTGCTGTCATTACTGAATCACAGGATTTAGAAGAGAGACAGGTCCTCTGACTGCACTCAGACCAGAGCTGCACTGAATCCCAGCTACTCTGGCCAGAGAGGACAGTCAGACAGCTGGAAACTGGACTGCCTGGCCCGATCACCTTGCCTTGCTGTTCCCAGGCCTCTGTATGCTGGCTGTATTTGGGCCTGTGGCTCAGATGCGTGCCCATGAGTGCAGGAAGAAAGGCCCCACCTGCTATGGACACCGGTCATGCTGGCGACTACTGCTCTCAGAGGCCACCATCTGCACTCACAGCTCGCAGCCACACACTCGCCAGCGTCAGCTTCCCCCACCTTAGGGTCTCCCCATGAGTGTCACAACCCTGACCCAGGCCACTCCGAGCAGCTGAGCTCGAGGCTTGCGGACGGCCCACTGTAAGTCCTTGTTGTTGTTGCTGCTGTTGTGCTTTATTTTTATCAGCACGCGTCTGCAATGCATAATGATTCCATTCAGTGTGGGCAGCTGGCACGTGAACATGACACACAGTCATTGTTTTGACATTTCTGCTATCTCTTGGTCCATCTGCAAAAGGTCTATCTCCCCACTTTCTGATCTTCTGTTACTTCAGTTTATCTTTTTTTTTCTTTTTTTTAACATATTTGATACAGGGTCTCACTACATAACTCAAACTCATAGCAACCTTCTACAGCCATGCACCACCACAACCAGCCTCAGTGACTGGCTCAGTGCACCGGCCCAGCATGTGGTGCTGGGGACTGAGCCTCAGTTCCTGCACTTGCCTAAGCAGGCACTTAGTCCACTGAGCTATCTCTCCAGCCATGCTACTTTGCCATACAATATTTAAGAGAAGCCATACAATATTTAAGCTTGTGTGTATGATTGACTTCACTTAATGTTATGGCCTCAAGGCACATGCATTTTCCTGCAAATGGCTCAAGTTTATCATTCTTTATGACATAGTAGTACTCCACTGTGTATAAATATCACATTTCCTTTATCCATCTATCTGTTGATGCACGTAGGAGCTGCTTCCAAAATTTAGCTAATATGAGTTGTGCTGCCACAAATATAAGCATTCATGTGCCATGGTTTGAGTCTACATGTCTGTCTCCTCATACCTTCATTCAGTCATAAGTAGGGCTTTTTCCAAGATGGTTGGATCTAAAGTATGTGACCCTACAGTTGATTCATGGGGTAACACTAGGGTACCTAGGATTAAGGGAGTAAGTGCTGTTCACCCTAAGTAGGCTGGATAAGATATAAGGGATCCAAAGGGCTGTGGTCCTCCTGTGTGCTTTACCTCCTTCTGCCCACCAGGAAGTGTTTCTCTCTGCAGTGTCTGACTGGCACACCACCCTGCCTTAGAGCCATCGAATTATGGCCTGAAACCTCTACAAACACTGAGCTAAATGAAGCTTTCCTCTCAACTTTTGGTGTCAGGTATTTTCTCAGCAATGAGAGAAGTAACTAAGATAGAATTTACCACTCCAATAGGATGTCCTGTACTCTTTCAGGACGCAATCTAGAAAGAGAGCAGGCTCAGATGGAATTGCTATTGTTAGTTAGAAACTCATCTGGAACACTTCTGGGAAATAATATAATTCTCATGATATTGTCTGGCATTTCTTTTTTTTTTTTTTTTTGTCTTTTTGAAACAGGGTCTCACTATACAGTTCAGGCTGGCCTTGAGCTCACTTTTGTAGCCCAGGCTGATCTCGAACTCGCACTGATCCTCCTGTCTCAGCCTCCCAAGTGCTGGAATTACAGGTGTACGCCACCACGCCTGGCTTGGCATTTCATTTTTAAAGGAAATTTTGTTGTTTATATTTTTGTTTTTAAATTTTGTTTTGTTTCTTGCATAAATAAGATTGAGCCCAGGGCCTTCACACTAGGCTATAGTATAGTCCTTTTTTGTTTATTTTATTTTATTCTTTTGCTTTTGAGACAGGGTCTCTCTCTATAGTTCATGCTGGCCTCACACTTGCAGTGATCCTCCTGTCTCAGCCTCTAGAGCGCTGAGATTACAAGTCTATGCCACCTTGTCCACCTTATTATTTTTTAAACTTTGAGATAGGGTCTCGCTAGGCCCAGGCTATCCTGGAACTTGACATTCTCCTGCATCAGCCTCCCAAGTACCTGGGATTACAGCTATGGCCGTGCAGCATGGCTAAGGGGAGGTTTTTTGAGTACTGAATTAAACTGGGTGTTCCTCCTTATATTAAAAGCTATGTCATTAAGGGATTGGGGACTAGATATACACTGATCAGAGTCCATGGGCAAAAGTGACACATACATAGAGGAAGATCCACAGACAAGGAAAAAGTGCTAATTAAGAAACCATACTTAAGAAGGAATGTAAAAGTGGCATGGGCATCCATGCCAACTTGATTATGTTTTCGAAGTTCACAATATGCACCCATAAAAGTTAGTATGGTCTCCTGTGTAACAAGAAGAACAAAGAAGAGGGGGCGGGTTGTCAGTCTGTGCACCCAGCAGAATTGCAGTGAGCAGCCTCAGTTCCTTCAGGTCCTCCCCATCTGGAATTCAGCGTCCTCTACTGCAGCACTCGCAGGCTCTGCCCTCCGCAAGGCCCAGTTGTTGGCATCCGCGTCCAGTGCCCTCACAATCAGGTCCATGTTCACAGTCAGGATAGAAAAAGGACAGCAGGTAGGAAGAACCAGAAACAAAGGAGGCCTGCGGAGGAAAACAGCAACTTCTAGAGATGGAACTTCCTTCTCCTGACAGTGCAATCGGGGACCACTGAAAAGCTTTATAAAAGGAAGTGACATAATTAAATCTTCACCTTAGAATGAGTAAGCCAGCAACCACGTAGAGCACAGATGGCTGACACCCCAAGGAAGACTGGAACACTAGTGATGTCCAGCTGAAGGGGATTCGGCTCAGAATTAGAGAAGGAGATAAAAAGGGATTGCCATCTCAATGTGCCAAGGACTATTCTGGATGTGAAGCTTGCTAACTGGGTTTGTCCAGCAAGATAGAAAAGACAGAAGAGAAACTATGGAAGAAGGGTCATTTTCATTAACCCAAGTCAGAATAACTATGGTATATCAGACAGAAACCTCTAGAAGGAAGTCAGAGATAGTCAGAGGGCAAATCTCAGTCCAAGGACAGATACAAATGGCAGGGGACAGAGGGGATTGGACAGACCAGGAAGGATGCATAGAGTAAGAGGGGAGAGTCAAGAGCAAGTATTTAGGGGCATATCAACATTTAAGGGTCATGCGGAGCAGGAGTTGATGAAGAAGGATACGAAATAGAACATCAAGGGGATGGAACCGTTTGCTGGAAGGCTTCCAGGAAAAGACCTCCTAGGAGTTGGAACAGCCAGAAACAGTGAGGAAAGGCAAGGGTAGGAAGCTATGTGCTGGTGTGACAGTGAGCAGACCACCGATACCTTGAGCAAAACGCATTCCATTCCCTAGCACTGGAAGCAAGCTCAGGTGCAGGAGAACAGGATGGGGCTGGGGGAGAGAGAAAGGGCTGAGAGCTGGTTTCAGCTCTCCAGTGGTGGAATCTGGCTATGGAGAGAGCGCTGGAGGCACTGGCATGAGAAGCCTCTTCTGTTTAGAACTGGGTTTCACACGTTGGTTTTTGTTTGCTTATTTGGGTTCTAGTTTGATAATTGGATTTTATTTGTTTATAAGACGTACAACTTGAGTGAGTATGTATGCTAAATGCAACAAAGCCATGGAGGGAGGCAGCTAAAGCATCAGAGTCCCTGAAGAGGCCAGAGGGATAGGGCCCACCTGGAGAGAGTAACCAGGGACTACAGGGAAGACACAAGGAAGGAGAGGACTAATGGGTACGGAGTACTGAACCACCATACTGCGAGTGTAACTGGCTTCCTTCTAAGAGGCTCCAAAGGGACCAGGGCCCTACATTTCCTTTTTCTTCCCCCCAAAAAAACTCCGCAACACACTGCATAACGGCAACCACAAAGGAAGCTCGAGGTGAAGACCGGACACAGTAGGTAACAACGGTAAAGTGGTCCTGAGGCAGGAGGCTAGAGTGTGGCAAATCAGCTGTGTAGACACAGTGCTGCACCCCACACCCAGCAGGGGGCAGTGTGGTCAGCTCTTCAGGCACAGAACTTCACTGGATCAAGCCAGGCCCTGTCCCTGACGTTTGCCTTGCGGCAGGAAAACAGGGGGTTTTGACAGGATGGCTTTGATCTGACCTCAGAAAGAGGATACAAGAGATAGTGTCCCATGAGCTGCTGGCTACCCTGGGCCTCATCATGGGCCCTGCTGGGTGAACAAACTTCCCTTCGCCCTTGGCCTGGCCCACGCTCTCCGCAGGCCTTTTCGGAGCACTGTCTCTTCCAGAGCTCTTCCTCTTCTTGAGCACTCTTTTGCTCTTTCTTTTCTTCTTTTCCTTTAAATAAACGCCAAAGTTTCACTTACATTGATTGCTCCACCCAGTTCTTTGAATGAAATAGTAAGTAAAAGCCTGGAACCCACCGACTGGTCCCTGGCGGTCATTAGGAGCTGCCATTGTTCTAAGAATTGTACACTGCTTCACTTTTCAAATTCTTAGAAAAACACAAAAATGCCCCTGACATTATCAGCCTGGCTTCATTTATTTAAATAGTCCGAGGGATAAATGACTAAAACCAAATCGAAAACTCGATTCTTCTGATTTGATATTTCTACTTTCGGCCAAAGGATAAAAATGTTTCTTGAGGAGATGTGAACGGCATAAAGAAGTGCAGACGCCAGGGGGCGCTCCCTCCTTTGATGTCCTAGCCCAGGGGCGGCCTTGCATCTTTGCTTTTTTCCTTTTCTCTGTATGTTTGGTCCAAGTTTGCTCTGCAGAGCTAGTTTTTCCCTTACCCTTCTGCCCGTCATATTCAAATAAACTGATAGCACCACTTTGGGCTTGTCTCATCCAATTCTTTGAGACAAGAAGAACCTGGAATACTTTTATCTGATGAGCCATTTTTAAAGGGACTACCTGAGCACATAGTAACAGTTCTCTAGCTTCCTCTGCTCCTCCTCACAGGGTCCGCCGCAGGCTGTGTCTGCTGCTCCTCCTTTGCCCACTAGGTGGCGACCTTCTCCCTAGCTGCTCTCTGACCTTGGTACCAGTCCAGGTAACCAGGGACGCACTGAGCCCTCACAGGGTTGATTCCCAGTCAACTATGAGTGATCTAGACAATCCGTGAGTTAGAGGATTAAAAGTTAGAAGTTCAGAGCTAGCCTGAGCTACACAACAAGATCTCATCTCAAAAAACAAAACAAAACAAACAAAAAAAGGGGTGGGGTTCCAGTTAGATGGTAGAGTGGTGAGCAACAGAGAAACTCTGAGATTTGGTGTCCAGGTGCTAGAAAACAGCAATGTAAGAAAGGAAGTGGGTGGCCAGGACCCAGGAAGTATCTGAAACAAGAATTGAAGCCCATGGGGAGAGCAGAGAGAGAGACTTCAACAAAGGAGATGGCAGGTGACTCTCTCTGAGCCCAGACTCACTGCATGGGAGAGGCGACTCACACCTGCAGGTGCACAGTGACCACTGGTGACCCCAGAGGCTTCCACGGACAAACGCACCAACGGATCAGAGCAATAGGTGTAGTGTGCTCCTGCAACTAGTGAGCTACTCAGGCGTCCCTCAGGAGAGGACAGTTAATCCGTTGCCATCTCAGAGCATGGTCCACTGAGCTCTGCACTCAGCCCAGCTGTGGGCCAGCTCCATTTGTGGCTCCCAGTGACAGGACCAGGTGGCCAAATTCAAGTTGGACGGAGGTCAGAGGACTGAGTTCAAGCCAGCAGGGGGCCTAGTTCGAGCCAGCAGGAGACAGACACAGATTACAGTAGGTTGAATACGTCTGGGTCCAGCCTCACAGTCAGAAACCAGCCTGAACTCCAGTGGGATCAGAAGTGCAAGCTTGCTGGGATTATCCAGTACCCTGTCGTAAAGCTCCAGCTGGCTTGCGGGAATTAGCCAACTTGGATCCAGACTCTGTCTACCCACCTTGCTGACTAAGGACAGCACAGACAAGCCTCAAAGGAGACATATTTTTCTTCTTTTTTTCTTGTTTTCATTTTGCCTTGCTTTTTCTTGATTGCTTGTTCTTGTTCTCATTGGAGTATGAATACAGTTGCTAGCATTTTTTGTTTGTTTGTTTGTCTGTTTTCCTACTCTGCTCTTGTTTTTACTTCCTCCTCCTCTCTTTCCCTCTTGAATTTTGCACAGTTTCCCAGGGTGCAAAAGGGTCGCATGATCCTCCTTTGTCATCCAGCCCTGTTTCGGATCTCTTCCTCTCCTTCTGTTTTTCTAGTTTTTCTTCCTGACTCCTTTTAAATTTTCTCCCCTTAGGGTAAAATCTCTATATGAAAGATTTACTTACTGCATACAATTTTCTGAGTTTTTTTAGGTTTTGTTACATAACTTCCATACAGTTAAAGGCAACAAATTAAAAGTCACCTCCGTTTATCATTTTCTAGGCTGTAGGCGATGCTACTATTATGGCTGATTGCACACTTCAGCCAAGGTGACTGTTGTTCTAACCAGTTGTTCTTCCTGGTATACCACATCAAAAATGCCTAAGGTTCATGAAAAATACTCTTGACCAGTGTCAAAGAACCAGGGGTGGGCCAGGTAGGCAGCAAATTCTCATCCGCAATAAACTGAATAGGTAGGATCATGCAACAGACTCAAAGCCAAATAGCCAGCTACGCCTGAAAGACACCTCTGAGAAGTAGGTATTTCCTAAGGGCTCTAAATACTAGCAATAAAGCTACTTACCGTACATAAACTCTAAGCATCCACCCAGGAATTAAACTACAAAAAACCAATATCAGGAAATGAGAAGACACTTAAACAAGACGTAGCTCCCCACTTTCAGCTCACGGAAGGCAAAGCTGGGGGCCAAGGAGGTGGAACAGTCTGAAAGCCACCCGCATGTTCTCTCTGAAGTGGTAACAGCAGAAGTGACAAAGGCAATAAACGAGGCTAGAAATAATCAAATCAGAACTGACCTTAGATAACCACTGAGATGGTGACCAGAATGGAAAGATACAAAAGTTTTTCCATAAGCAGGACAAATGAATTTATGTAGCAGTGTATGATTTTAAGATGTAGGCAGGCATCTCAGTTACTTTTTTTCTCATTGCTAGAACAAAATACTTGACATCCAAAATTAAGAAAGGAAAAAGTGTATTTAGCTCACAGGTAGCAGAAATTTCAGTCCATACTTGGCTGGCTTGAAGGCAGAGTGGAACATGGCAGAGAGCAGCAGTTCATGGGGGTGGAAAACAGCAAAGAACAAAAGGGAGGAGCAGCAGCTGTGACAGCTAGCAAGCCTCTGTATGCAG
This sequence comes from Myocastor coypus, assembly GCA_004027025.1. NCBI lineage: Eukaryota > Metazoa > Chordata > Mammalia > Rodentia > Myocastoridae > Myocastor > Myocastor coypus. Next base: position 5,372 of record PVJA010016301.1, on the reverse strand, counting down.
AGTGTCTGCCCCGGGTTGGACGTGCCACTCACACCCGTAGTCCCAGCATTGGCTCATGAATTAATCGTGAATTCTAGAAGCTAACCCATAACTGCATGAAGATTTGAGGGGGACACACTGACACAATCCATAACAGCAGGTTTTACAAAAAACAGCTCCCGTGCTGAGTGGAGAAAGAGAAGAGGCATCACCTAGTTTCTTGTTCTCCTGTTCCTACTTACAGCGTTAAGACGAGGACCGCTTGTTCAATGACTGGATCCCATTATAAAATGATTCACACCCTGCACAAATGTAAACGCCACCGCAGTCCACCCTGAAGCTTTGCCACTCTACTCTGTGTGTAGGAAAGCTCCACAGTACAGTGGCAAAGCGGGGCACATAACCTTGAGATTGTGGTCCTAAAAATAATTAAAAGAAAAGCAATTAAAAATGTTTTCTCTAGCAGCCTTTAATGGTGACACTCAAGGCTTTTCCTCAGTTAAGGAAATCAGGACAAAGGAGCAGGATCCACTGCTATGAAGAGCAATCACAGGTGAGAGGTGGTGCGCATGTGTGCAATGTCTGTAAGCCAGTTAGAATGTTTGATTATGGAAGACAAGAATAGCAATCAAGGTGACATTGAGCAACACACAGGAAGAGCTCCAGGTTGACAACTGCATGGGGACAACTGTCCCACATCTCCCAGTAGTTGGCTGCTCAGAATCTTTCTATGAACTGTCATTCGGAAATCCAATGATTCTGTAAAAGAAACCAGCAAAAGACTACCCTCTGTCACACTCACCCTATAACAGGAAAAACAACTGAACATTAGGGTTGCACAGAAGCACGCCAGGAAAGGAGGCGGAGGAACACCAAGTGCACTGTTAGTGAGTTTGCGAGGGAGTGAACGCAAAGGGAATCCCCAAGGGCCAAAAAGAATGAATGCTTAAGCTGAGCAGACATCAGCAAATGAGACAGAAATCAGGTAAGACAGAAACAATTCATGGTGATTAGATGAAGACAATCAGGTATGACCATAATCTAAGTACAGTAACTATTACAACATCCTAAACATTAGAGATACAGTGTTAGTTGAAGGACAAAACCAAAAAATCAGATTGAAGAGGTTTTGTTTTTTGTGTGTAGCACAGCGTCTACAGGGTCTCACTATGTAGATCGGACTCATAGTGATTCTCCTGTTTTCAGGCTCCCAAATCCTTTGCGCACCACCCTGCACAGTCTCAGTCTCTGTCTCAGTGTGCCCTGGGGGCAAGGCCAGCACTGCACTCCAGGGATCGCACTCTGGGTGCTGCACTCAGCCTAAGCAGGTGCTGTGGTCCACTGAGCTTTCTGGCCCACCCTGAGGAGTTGTTGATCAGTGTTTATACATAACCTGCCAGACCACAGCAGCTGAAGGTGAATCCTTGTCAATTCCTGTGTGGCATGCGCTATGTAGCAAGGTAAAGGTGCACGCTCAACCATTATTCGCAGAGGCTAATGATCTAAATGTGAGGCTACAGGGCCGCAGGGAGGGGAGACTGAGGAGCCAACCGGAAGCCCACACAGAAGAACCAGCATTTGAAGCAGACCTTGAGCTTCATCGGGCTAAGAGGATAAAGACAGCACTGCGACTCTGACCTTAGCATCAGCAAAGGGCATACACGCACACCTGGAGCAAGGTGCTTGGGGCCGCTGTGCTGACCAGACAAACCCGGCCGCACCATGAGGGTTTGAAACCCCACACCTTGAAGTACAAACTCAAGCCATAGGTGCTCGGGGACCACTCATGGTTGTGTTGCTGTTCAGAGGGGCAGCGGGGGAGAAGGGCTGAATTTATTTTATTGTAGTTAAATGTGCCAGTAGCGAGCTGCAGTGTCTTCATCTTGCTGTGCATCCGTCAGCACTACCCAGTTTCACAGATTCGCTTCCTTCCTCCACATTCACCTGGTCGGGATATTTCACATAGAAATGAAACTGCACAGCAGAGGCCTTTTGGGTCTGGTACTTCGCGCTTAGCAAAATGTGTTCACCATTCTCCTATGTTCCGCATCCCTTTCTGACTGTGTACTCTTCCGCCATTCGGGTGGAGATACTCAGCCGATGGGCGTCACACCGCTCCTAAGGCTTGGCTCTTAGGAACAGCGCTGCTGGGAACGCTCACCACAAACCCTTTAATGCCTGCTTCGGATCATGCGGCGCATGTTCCCGGGAGTGGAATTGTTTGTCTAGTACCGCTGACAAACTTTCAAGCCCCATGATGGTTTGAAAGTTACAGGCCAGCAGATTTGGATGGTTGCCAGCAAGCGGCGAGGTAGAGCCAGGGTGGGGACTGCAGAACAGTGCAGGCAGGGAGGTCCACGGCCCCGCCCAGAGAAGAGAGCAGAGAGCCTTGATCCGTGTGGCAGGAGCAAACCCCACAGAAATAGAGAGAAGGCATGGGGCTGATCAAGAAGTGCAGTGTGTTTAAATTTTAAAAATGTGTCCCAGAAAAGACGCATTGCTGCTAGCAGCCCTCAGAATCCCCCGCCCCTCACTTGAACACACTTCTGCCATTCCTGCCATGTTCTGAAGCAGCTCTGGAGAGTTCTTTCCTGAGTGTATTTATAAGATGTGGTCAATAATCTAGTGACTGTCCTCCTGGGGTCCTCCAGTGGAAAGACAGGCACCCACACATGTGACATGGCCTTGCCTGCTGCTCCCACCCCGTCTGGCAACACACAACTCTTGCTCTTCTCCAAAAATGAAATGACCACAAAAGGTGACTTTTTTTTTTTTAACTCAAGTCAAGATATCAAAGCATCCACAACAGCAGAACTAACAACACTCATGAAGGAGGACTTGTAGAACTGAAGCTGGAACAAGTGTGCTTGAAGTGAGAAGTATTTTGAGGAAAATGAATGGCAATGAGTCCTTCACCATAACAGTGCTTTCATTGAAATAGTCACCGTATTTTTGGATCACATCTTGTAGCCTACTGGAGGGCCACATCTGAGAGAGAATAAGCAGGAACCGATGAGCAATGCATGTGGGAAGGACAGAGAGAACACTGAGCCCTGAGCCCCACATTGCGCTGTGAGTTTCATGCCCACAGTCACCTCCTCAACTAGATGCTGAGCTCCAAAGAGAAAGAGTCATGCCTTAGTCACTCCTATCCCAGTCCTAGCAGGGAACCTGGCCCAGTAAATGAACAAAGAGCAGTTCTAGTGTCTGACTGAAGAACAGCATCAGTCATTATCCATGAGGCAAAAAGACCTGGTAGGCAATGACTCCTGTTGATGAGAGTTCAAGACCACTATGGTCACAATGCAAGAAGCAGGGTGACAAACGGTGCACCTTGCGGAAGCTAAGAACACAGAAGTGCTTTCAATAGGCACTTGTGAGACCCAAGAGTAGAGAGGCCCAACAACAAATAGAAATTCCAAGCTAAGATTTAGGGGTAAATTTCATACAGAGGATAATTTTTTGACATATACTCTTGATAGCTTTACTCATTAAAATGTCTCTTGGATATCTAACTATACAAGTCAACTCAAAATGCTACAATCTAATGGTATGACGCTCTCACAAGGAGCCACTACAAGACATGGGAGTAAAAGTATGGTGTGGTTATGGTGTAATAGATTATTCTGAGAGCCAGTGCCAAGGCTCATTCCAAGTCCTGGCTTAGTGGGAAGTCATTAAGCCTTGGATGTCCTAGAATGATCTGCCTCAGGGAGAGAGGTCTTTAGAAGAAAGTTAGGTGGAAGCAGGTTGAAAATAAGACAATTTAACCAACACCCGAGGAGGACAACATGTGTCTTAAGGACTTGGACCTGAGACCTACTTGAGAAAAAAAGAGTTCTTTACATCAAAGAGACCATGTGTTAGAGAGACAGGGTGAGGGGCATAGCAGAATAGATCCTGCTCCTAGTTACCCACCATTCCCTGATTCCACAGCTGTTTTCCAGTGCTGGTTTGTGAGAAAGAAAGATGCACATGCCTTGGGCTCTCCCCACTCATGAGCTTGTGGGTACCTCCTAGCTCTGAGTCTATTTCCAGGGGACTTGAAGGAGCAGAGAGACCCTCCCTCTCAAGACAATACCAGGTCGTCCAGGAGGTTTTGCTTCCTTTTTTTTTAGTACAGTGCTACTGCTGTTCACAAACTCAGTTGTCTGCACAACTTCAGATGAGAATTGAATCAAATTTCCCCATAAGGTCAACATTGCACCCAACCATTGAGTTCAATTTGGTCCTTGTCCAACTAGGTTTATGACCAGAATCATGGAAGAAATCCAGCTAATGAACCAAGACGAACTGTATCTAAACAGTGCATGTGGAAAAGTCAGAATACATATCTCACAAGAAATATCCCATAATAAGATATAAGCAGACCTTCCATTTATAACTGTTAATTAAGCAAATGTCCTATATGGAGTGCTGTTGAGGAATGCAGAAGAGTGTTTCAATAAAAATAATATTGCCTAGGATTTTTAGAAAAGCATAGTGCCTGCCTATTGGTGACCATACAGTTTTTAGAATAATATATTTTATCTGTGCCTAACACTAAATTCCAAATCCCATGACCAGAACCATAGAAATCCCTCGGGGAATGGTTAGGAATACAGATTCCCCACTATTTATCCAAATCTACTGAATGAGGACCTGCAATTCACCAAGCTCAAAGTAATCTATGTTCATGATAAAGTTTGAGAATCACTGATCCAAACTTTGGGACATCACTGTTAGCTTTGTGGGCATCTATTTACTGATACCCCACATTCCATTAACACCAAGTGCTCTGAATTTATCTCCAAGTGCCCCCCACATCCACCCTTTAGGAATATCTGCTCAATTCCGAGCCATGCCTTCTGATGTCTTACAAGCCACGTTTTGAGCAGCAAGCGTTTGGACACCTGGATACATGGTGATGCTACAGCGGCATCTTAATGCCTTCTGACTGCAAAACGTGGCATTCTTTGCAAATCAGAGCTATTACAGCTCTCATTCAAGTTCTTCAGGTTCTCATATTAGAGCTTCTCAAGCAACTTCACAGCCTCACCATTTCATGGTTTTGTCCTCCCATAACACTAACTACTCCCTAATGCGCTCACATTTCCAATCTTCTGAGACTAAGTGGCTGCACATGGAGAAGAAATGAACAGGATTCTGCAAGCTCAGAAATTAATGCCAAGATAGGGCCTCAGATTCTGAAAAGAACAATAGAGCTAAAACTGAAGAAAAAAGGAAACTTGAAGAAAGCTCAGTGACTCATTTCCTAGGCAGTTCTCATGTCACCTGAACATTTGCAATAGTGTCCTTAGTCCTAAGGTACAGGTAGTGCCCAGGCTGGGTCAATTTTTCTCAAAAAAGTAGAATAGGAATGGTTAAGATGCTTCCCCCCCCCCCCCCCCCCC